>OZ008368.1:172543773-172651170 GCA_963931995.1 Phaonia tiefii | reverse complement strand
ACGGACTGTCCCTGCAGGCTGTGTCAGAGACACGTCCATTAAGTTTAACGTAGAATACGCCATCCGATAAGACAGAAAACATATATAACAATAAATTCATTTGCTTATATTATTTATCATTTATTGTTATATATGTTTTCTGTCTTATCGGATGGCGTATTCTACGTTAAACTTAATGGCCGTGTCTCTGACACAGCCTGCAGGGACAGTCCGTGGCCGAAGGCCTCGGACAACTGTCTGCTGTAATTTTTATATTTACCAACGGCATTTGATTCAAGTCCGTTTAAAAAAAATATTATGTTAAATTTTTTTAAACTTAATTTAATTTATGTATTTTAATTAATATTTTTATTGAAATAAGTTCTGCGAATGTTGAGAGGGCCGCCCTAATATTAAAAAAGGTTTACCTTATCGAGTCTTCGCATTAGCATTCGAGCGTTGTGTGAAAGCTTTACGCTTTACAATTCAAAATTAATGTTACAACAGCTTTATTGAAGCTTTCGCAAAAAAGCTTTATTACGTTAGCTTACTGTTTGTTTCACTTTTTACTAGATACATGTTGCCAAGCAACATTAGCTTGCTGTTCGTTTCACTTTTTACTAGATACATGTTCCTAAGCAATGTTGAGCAACCAAAAACACTCAACCAAACACCACACATATGTGTGAGTGTATGTGTTTAAAAAATTTTGATTTGAGAAATTAAAATACTAGAAATATATCAACCAATATGAAATGTATATCAAACGAAAGATAACATCTTCATTTACCTACAAAAAAAATTTTAAAAAAATTCATCTAGCCGTTTCCTCAAATTCAATGAAATAAAGATTACAACAATAAAAACCTGACATGACTCCTCATACCGTACGGTAAGACGTATTCTACGTCAAAAAATCCAATCAGTGTTCGAACTCACGGGCGATGTGTTAACACCTTTTTGCTACACGGTACCTATTCGATTTCTATGAACACATTCGTAAATGTTACATTGGAATTTAAAAAACTGCGTTCAATCATATGATGACGTTACAGTTAAATAATATTAATACCTAAAATTATTTAAAGACCCAGTGCAAGCACATGTTCAATACTTTGCTTATTATTTTCTTGCTCAATACTTTTTGTTTTATTCCCACAAAAGCAAAGCAACAGCCACTTGTATATACATACACACATTGTTATATTCGTACATACGCTACACAAGTTCACAAAATTGTCGTTGCTCTCTTGCTATCTCATTTTTATATACGTATAATACGTCATTACTCTCTTTGCTCTGAGAGTGCTCCGCACCCACATTTTATTGGACTTACCTTTCACTATAATAAAAAACAACGACACCAACAACAACTGCAACAACAACTACTACTACTACTACTGATATGTTGGTGATTTATTTGTGCTTGCTGTCTCGTGGAGTGTTTGTGTGGGTGTTGGGTGTTGTGGGGGGGGGGGGATATCTAAAATAAAAACAACCAAACACACAACATCACACATACTTTATCCGAAGTAGCTGGCGTATACGTGTGTCATATAACCACATGTTTGCCATATCAACAGCAACGAAACAGCCAAACACACAACATCACACATACTTTGTACGAAGTGGCTGACGTATTAGTATGTCACCATACGTCGACTGCGATGGTTTTAGCAGCAGCATAAAATCTGGTTTTAGCAGATTTTGACTTTGATAGATTTAGTCCCTATACGCCGCTATAGATGTTAACACATCAATAACAGCAAAACAACAAAATGTGCAAAAGAAATAATAACAACATCAACATCAAATAATGCTGTTTACGTCAACCACACGAAGGGCTTTAAGGCCCCTCTCTGTGTGGTGCATTTGTTGTCCCCCGCTCCCTCACCACTTCAGTTTAGTGTTATAATAGTACTATTCTATATTAATTACTCATCTCTATTGCTGATAAAAGTAACCATATCATATGATTTCTCATGTATGTATATATGTACTAATAGTATAAGTCACAGCTCTAGTATTAGAACTAGGCTAAGGCTATAATAAAGGTTTTGTCAAACTGAAGTCGTTCTGCTGTCTCCCACCCAAATAATAAAGGGTCCGCCATCTAACGTTTTTTTTTTTCAACTAGTGCCTATTTCGTGAATGGTAACACTTAGCTCATGTCTGATTTTACAGATAATTAGTTTTATCCTTCCGCTGAACGAATATGGTTGTGTATACGCTTGAACAACGCTGGTAAATATGGGAAAAATGGGCCTGCGATCGACTTACAGAAGATGCCGATTTTGCCAAAAAAATCATCTTTTCAGATGAAGCTCATTTTGATCTTGGCGGGTATGTAATGTGTAATGTGTCGCATTTGGGGCATAGAAAACCCGCACGCATACATTGGAAAGCCGATGCACCCAAAACGAGTCACTGTTTGGTGCGGATTTTGGTCCAGAGGCATAATTGGGTCATTTTTCTTCGAAAATGAGCAAGGAGTGGCCGTTACAGTCAATGGCGATCGTTATCGTGCGATGTTTAACGAATTTTTGTTCCCAAAAATTGAAGAAAAGAATATTGGCAACATTTGATTTCAACAGTACGGCGCTACGTGCCACACAGCCGAAGCTACACTCGATGTTTTGCGCCCTGTTTTTGAAGATCGCATTATCAGCCGCAGAGCTGATGATTTGACACCGTTGGACTATTATTTGTGGGGTGCCCTCAAAGATAAGTGTTACGCCGACAAGCCAGAGACAATTGACGCTTTAAAGGACAATATTCGTGAAAGCATTGGTGAAATACAGCTGCAAACAATCGATAGTGTGCCTAAAAATTGGACCGATCGTGTAGGCTACTGCATGGCCAGCCGAGGCAGCCATTTCAATGAAGTTATTTTCCATTATTAACCGGAAGGATTGTACTTTCAAATAAAAAAAGAAATTTGGGAAAATATTGAGTAGTTTTTTTTTTAGCATTTCCAAAAAAAAAAAGTTATTTGGCAGACCCGTTATATTAAAGTCAACATGGTGTCAGAAGTCAGAAAACTCGAATTAAAAATGATAAATTAAAGACGCGAATAGTCAAACAAAACGCGGCAGAAGCCAAAACACAAGATTAAAATACAAAAAGTGAAGAAGGCCGAAAGTGAGGCTAAGTCTGCAGCGAAATTTTCATCGTCGGTGCCAAGTTTGTGCATATCAACCAATTTGAACAACAATAATGCAGCAGACTGCAAAAAAATGTGGCAACAATTTGAAATATATTTATTGCCATTATGTTGCATTCCATGGGAAGTCGTAGTGTGAAAATTTTTAACTCATTCAATCTTGAGATGGATAAGGCTAAAATGTTGCAAGTCAAATCAAAATTTAACAATTATTTTGAGCCAAGTAAAAATTTAAGGCACACATTTTTCAGTCGGAAACAAACATCCCAGGAAAGTTTAAATGATTTTGTAACAGATTTGGAAAATTTAAGTACAAACTGTGAACTTGGGAGTCTTCGTGAATCTTTGGTTAGAGACATTTTCATAGCCAACATGAATATCAATATGTCGCATATTCGTCAGCGTATTTACAGATCAGTTGCAAAAACGGTAGTTATGGCGCAACAAAATGCAGAGTCTATTGTGAGAGGAGAAAGTGCAGCTTCCGTCAGTGAGAATGTTCTGCAAATCAACCGTCAAAGCAGAGGTCCAGACAAAAGGCAGAATAACTTTAACAAAATGTCGAAACATGGGCGGTCCTAGCCTTACATTTTGGGGGGGTCGCCGTTATGGGCTTAAAGTTTTTCGATCGGACGAATACCAAGACCTAACCTAAAAACTCAGATTGATCAATATTTTATCAATATTTTATATATTTTTTATTTATTTACTTATCAGGTTTTTAATCCCGCAGGTTAAAATTATTTGAAACATTAATTAGTAAATCAATTGTTTAGTTTGTAAAATAAAGAGGAAAATTACAATACAAACTCTAATTTGGTCTTTGAACCCTTGGAAAATCTTGTAATCACAGCATCCACATCAACATCAATATCCCTGTGAATGTTCAGGAGAGGTATACCGTCAAGGCCTTCTCCTCCTATGGATGCTCGGAGCCAACTTTTAACGCGACGCAGAGTTGAAAAGCTCCGTTCTCCAGTGGCAACACTTACTGGCAATGTCGCAAGAATCCGAAGCAGGCAGTTGATGGATGGGTACAAGTCATTGTCACATTGTTCAATTATTTGCATCAGACAAGTGGGAACGGCTTGTTTTGGCGTATACGATGAGATTGGTTTAACAATTTGTAAATAAAGCTTAACGTTCCGCTTTTAATTTATTTATGGAAACAAGTGTATTTGCATAAGGAGCTTAATATAAGCCATATATATTTAAGAATATTTAAGATTTTGGGGGGGGGGTCATGACCCCCTTGACCACCCCCCCCCTGGGACCACCCTTGTGTCGAAAGGACTCAGCAGTGGTTCGCAGCAGCACCTCGACAGTCATCATGGAAAGTCTACGATCAACAACAATTGTGGAAGATGTGCTCAGAAGCATCGATATAAATGTCTAGCATTAAAACTTAAGTGCAGATCGTGTAATTCATTTGGTCACTATTGTAACTTTTGTTATAAAATACAAATGTTAGACAATTAGAGTCAGAACATAATGAACATTTTTTTATTGGCACTTTGAATCACAATAATTTATATTCTAAAGAATCATGGCAACTGATTATTACAGTAAATAATATTGAAATTAGCTGTATCCTAAAAGAAAAACTGTTAAGGGAATGCCAAGCAGCGATGCCAACTTGGTGCTTTTCGCACTATTTATGGTGCTTTTTAGACCCCCCAAAACGCGAAAATAGGGTCCATAGTGCCAAAAGGAAAAAAAGCGCTATGCGTACGCTTTTCATGTTTTCCGTTGGTGCTTTTAGCGCTTTTTGGCTTTTCAAATGTGGCAACGTGTATACATTCGAATATTTATTGGTATTGCAAGTTTTTACATACATACATATGTATGTAAGTCTCTTTCATTCCTTCAGTCTGTCTTAAGCACCTCATATACTCGTACTGCTACTGCTATGGTATAATTATTTATATGGTATAAGACGAGTTGTTGTAATTTGTATATATGTTTGTTGTTTTAACAGCACTGACGAAATGTCATCCTCTTGTGCTTTAATGTTCACCGAAAGAACAAATGAAAAAAAGTTTTAATTATTTAAAAGATCCTATTGAAAATTGTTTAGACGAATTTTGCTATCTTGGGCATAGTTTTGAAAAAGCGTGCAAGGATTCACTGATTTCAGAACACGAAAAGAAAGGAATTAAGGAAAAATGTATTATATTCACTAAACATCTTATATACGAAATCCGATGTAAACTTCCAACCAACTTTGGAACACTACAAAAAATATCATTGTTTAGTGTAAATACCATTCTCTATAACAGCAATAGAGACGAAATACTGGCATTTATTAAATCGTATATTAGAGAAGCGGATGTCATTTCTAATATGGAACTAAGTATTGATAATATTAGAAACTGTGTATGGAAGAACAAATATCGAACAGATCTTTTTTGGATAGAACTAAATGAGTTCAAAGATTCCGCAGGGAAAAATCCATTTCAAGAACAGTATTTAGTTTTAAAAATTGTGTTCTATTGAAAATTTCACCGAGTAATATTTTAAGAGTGTGCACTAGATGATTTTTGTACTAACGAGCTCCGAGACCTACGAGGAAAACATATAGAGAATGAGAGCAATCTTTAATTTTAACAATTTTCGTGTTAATTGGGATCTACACTAATAACTTTACTCTAACACTTCATTACATTTTGATTTTTTTCACGGAATATCCCTTTTTTTAATCGATTTAGTTGGCAAAATTTACTCCCAGTTGATGTGTTTTGTACTTCTGGCTTGACACTCGGCGGCAGAAGTTTGAAAATCACAGCACGCAACCCAGACCCTATAAACGAGTCTTCTTTGATAGCACATTCTCTATTTGTTCTCCAAGTAATAACTGGATCAGCTGTCTCATCGAAACCCCCTGGAGTAGAAATAAAGCCAAACGCTTTTTAAGGAAATTTTTACACTCTTTTACGCTTTTCTGGTTTTTAATTACGCCTTTAGCTCACAAAATGTTGGCAACACTGATGCCAAGAGTGGATACTGTGAGTGTAAATCAGTGCCTTCCATTTCTTTGCACAATTGTGCAAACCACTACTCACACACATTCTTACGCTCTTTCATTCAGTCGTTGATGTGACTTCAACGAGTGCACATGCCAGCGGATGCTATAACAATTTTTTTCAGATTATAAACACGAATCAAAATGAAAACACTCGAAAAATATTGTATGATCAAAAATCCTTTTGGTAACATTCAGTGTCTTATATGTTATTTAACATTTAAAACAGGCACTGAATACGTTATCAAAAGACATTGCGATCATTTTCATAATTTTATAAATAAATTAAATGAAAAGGAAAAAGAGAACTTGTTTCAAAAAAATAAAAAACTTTATTTAGAAAAATTGAAGCAATGGTGTGAGGGAGAAGAAATTTATGTGACAAAACCTGTTTCTAAATTAAAAAAGGAGATTTCTAGCTTGATCAGTTTGGAAATAGTTAAAAAGGATAGGCCATTTTGCGATGGTATTTTCTTAAAGCAATTGCTAAATAAAATTTTGCAAAGGCTTAATTTTAATACACAACTTATTGAATCACTTCCTTTGTCCACTCAAACTGTTGGCCGTCGTACTATTGAAATAGGAACTTGTGTAGAGGCTGACGTAAGGGAAAAATTAAATAATTGAGAATTTTTTTCCATTTGTTTGGACGAAAGCCTTGACGTAAAGGATCTTTGTCAGCTTATTATTTGTATTCGATGCGTAGATAGCGAATACAATATTTGTGAATCAATGCTTACTTTAGAAACATTTTATGGTAATGTTAGTGGTATGTAAGTTATTGTTTGATGTTATCGCAGAAAAGGTTCTATCTATTGTCGATATAAATAAATTTGCTGGAGTATGTACCGATGGAGCCAATGTAATGTTGGGTAAATATACTGGATTAATAGGACAATTTAAGAAACATGGGTTTGCTGTTAATAACTTCCATTGCATAATTCATCAAACTGCTCTAGCATCGAAGTTCTTAAACAATGACCCTGCTATGAAAACAGCAGAGGAAATTATAAACAAAATACGAGGCGGACATCAAGCGCTTACCCATCGAAAATTTGTAAACTTTTTGAAAAACAAAAAAGCTGTACATTATGACCTTAAAATGTTTACAGAAGTTCGTATGTTAAGTCGCGGCCAGTGTCTGAATGTACTATATGACTTAAGAGACGAAGTACTCGTTTACCTAGAAACTGAAAAAATGGAAAACAATTTAGTTCAGGCATTGAGAGACAAAGATTTTATTTTAGACTTGGCATTTTTGGCAGACACGACAAGCATGCTCAATGAACTTAATTTAGAATTGCAAGGTAAGGAACACAATATATGCGATTTGTCAAAAATAATTTTTAATTTTAAAACCAAACTTTTTCTTCTTCTTTCCGAAATTGATTCTGGTGATTTCAGCAATTTTCCAAAAACTTCAAACATATGCGTAAGGCCCGGAAATTACAAAAGGCAAAAATATTTAGATATATTTGAATCTCTTTTTTATAATTTCCAAGACCGATTTCAGGATTTAGAAACTGTACAGCCGAAAATAGATCTTTTTGAAAATCCTTTTCGTTGCGATCTTAGCAAACACGAGTTTAATATTCAATCTGAACTTTTAATACTTCGAAGCGAAGTAAATGTTCCAGATAAATCAAATATTAAAATTTTTTGGAAAGATATAGACGGTTCCATCTATCCTGAATTAAAAAAAAAAATTAATATAAGTGCCTTTCCGTTTTCACAACAACATACCTTTGCGAACAAATTTTTTCAGATTTAAAATTCATATGTTCGAAACAACGAAACGCTTTGACTTCACATCATCTAAAAAACATTCTTTTAATACGAAATTGTCATAAAAGTATAAATATGGAAGATTTTATTTCAGTTATATGATAGGCATTATTCAGAATGACGTCTATTACATACATTTTTTTTCGGGTGTAAAAATTACTCTCTCATGCTCACTAATACACAACCAAAAATTTTTTGGTAGGCACTGGTGTAAATTGTCATGGGGGAGGGTATATAAGCTTCGGCCCGACCGAACTTAACACCGTTTCTACTTGTTTTTGTATACACCGGGCAATGCTGAACATCAAACGAGTCGCTTTGTTTGGCCATAGCAACAACAACGAAACAACCAAACACACAACATCACACATACTTTATCCGAAGTAGCTGACGTATACGTGTGTCACATAACCACATGTTAGCCATATCAGCAGCAACGAAACAGCCAAACACACAACATCACACATACTTTGTACGAAGTAGCTGACGTATTAGTGTGTCACCATTACGTCGACTGCGCAAGGTTTTAGCAGCAGCATAAAATCTGGTTGTAGCAGCAGCATAAAATCTTAACTTTGATAGATTTAGTCCCTATACGCCGCTATAGATGTTAACACATCAAAAATTTAAGATTAGAACTGCAAAATTAACAATTTATGTGAAAAATTATCTTTTATTATAGGGTAATTTCAAAATTTTTCGACACAGACCTTGACCTTTCGGTGAAAATCCAAACATATATTCTACTCGTTTCTGTCGTTACAATGACGTTTGGTTTAGGTCGTAACTCCACAGTGTTCATGTTTTATAGCTGCCTAGCTGTGTTCATGTTGGAATAACTTTCGAATGCGACATCAGATTGTAACGATCTTGGTATCACCTGATAGATTGCGACCTCCTTTTTTGGAATACAAAATAGAAATTGCAGGTCCTTGTGGGCGAAGGACATCAAAATTTATAAAATGTCCTTGAATATTCTGGAAACGTATTTTTTAATTTTCTAAATTTTATTTTTCAAAAATTTCACATACTTTTCCCAAAAAATGTACAAATTTCAGGACGGGTTCATTAGGGGTTTAGAAATTATTTGAGTTTTTGTAATGCAATTACCATAGTAGACTGACAAAAAAGAATAATTGTTATGGGGTTTTCATATACGAGTATTTTACATGTATTTGTGTATTTTGTAAACAACGTATATGTATTATATTATAGATTATATAGTATTTAATCATTTCATATGTATTAAAGGTATCGGATTGTGAAAAATATGGTATAGGTTTCAGCTTCGGTATATTCTCCTAGAATAAAATTTTATTACTTTGTAATTAGGATGTATCCAGATAAATAATCCAATTACAGAATGGGGTTCTCCAATATCATCATCTTATACGAAAATCTTCTTTAAAATACTCTTTTTATCTCCGTCCATGAATTTCTGTCGTCATCACTGTCAAAAATACTGGAAAATTAAGAGTATGCCTAGAGCCGAGAAATTTGAATAAATATATTATGAGGGGAATATTACCCACTACATAATATTGATGATATTCGGTCAAAATTAAAATGTACTACATATTTTTCTCATTTTGATGCATATTCAGGATTTTGTTGCTTGACACTAGATGAAGAAACTCAGACCTATGCACATTTCAAACTCCATTTGGGAGGTACAAATATTTAAGGATTCCATTTGGTATTAATGATGCCACAGAAATTTTCTATATGTTTTTAATAAAGATGGTGTCAAAGTGGACAATGAAAAAGTTAAGGCCATAAGGGAAATGCCAGTCCCGCAAAATAAAAAAGATGTACAAAGTCTTTTAGGCATGGTCAACTTTTTAGGCTAATTTATAGAGAATATGTCAGAAAATACTCAAGTTTTAAGAAATCTTTTGAAAAACAATACTGAATGGCTATGGGACTGAAAATTTTAAATTTTATTCCTGATTATGAATCAGATCTTCAATGTCATGTAAATTCAAGTTTAGCAGTCAGGGCAGAGTATTGCGAAAAATTATCTAAAGCTACGAATACTGATAAAAGTTTAATTATTTTGAAAGATTATTATTTAAACGGCTGGCCGAATAGTAAAGATAAAGTTGCTGATATGTTGAAACCCTTAGGGAATTTTCAGAGCGAAATTCATGTCATAAAAGGTTTACGGCCTTATTCATAAAAAAAAAATAAATTAGCTCTAGAACATTCATCAGTTATTGAAAACTTTAAGATAGTACCGTATTCCGTACCGTATTTTATCAAGGGAACAGTTAATTGGCTCAAACCCCTTTTTTATGTATTCTCACAGTGCTTGTGATGTAAAAACAAGATACACAATAACAGATAGACGGAATTAAAAAAAAAAATTATTTAAATGCGTCAATGCATTTTTGGCAAATTTTAAACATTAATGGAAGGAATTATTCAACAAACAGAGCAATTAATATTTGCAATCTTCTTAAATTTGGAAGAGGTTTCAAAAAATCATATTGAATTGAATTTAATTTTTGGGTAGTTGAATATAAAACCGGATAATAGGTTGTAGATTCAATGTTTTGATTTTATATACATCACTATGTAAACAAAAGTTCATTTTGGTTAAAAATTGGATCAAAACTATTTGGAGGCTTGGAAGGATAATGTGGCGTTTTAAAAGCTGCAACTATACCCAAAATAAGTACACGTATTTAAATCGAATAAATATTAAAGTATGGTACGCGCGAAATGTAAAAAAAATATTTCTTTTGTGCATTAATGCGGATAAAATGGGCAAAACGAAGGGTTAAACGTTCAACAAAAATGCTGACGTTAGTGAACTCTTAACAGAGGAATTTTTCGATTATGAATACAATTTTTTGGCATTACCTTCTTCAACTTTTAACAAACCCATGACAACTTTTTATGAATAAGGCAGTTAGTTTTCAAAGGCACTATATGAATTGTATCAATTTCCATGCGTGGTGAAAATTTTAATAAAATACATCAAGGTCATTTAGGTCCCCATTTAGCTCTCTTACATTATAGAAACACAGCCAAAAATATTTTTCCGTCACCAGCGCAGGTTTTAATGTCAAGAAATTTGAGAATTAACGTGCCAGTATTAACTACGAGACTAAAGCCAAACTAAGGAAGTAGAAAATATATACTTCAAGAAAAAGCCTGATTTAAATTAGTCAGGTGTTGTAGTCCGTTTAATGAACTGCAAAAGGTCATATCGCCTACGTGGTACGAAAACTCCTTAACTACAAAACTTAAATATTGAGATATAGAGCTTTTTAGTATCTTTTTACAATTAAAAATCTATACATAAAAAAATAGAAACATTTGATTCTGGTTAGTTATTAGATTGTATTGGAAGATTATTTGCTATAAAAATTATTGAAAAATAATCAATATTTGAAGACAAATAGATTCACATCTTACTCAAGTTTTAAGAAATTGTTAATGATTTTTTTCTTTATACAATTTTTTTTTAAAACTTGCAATTAATGAATTTATTTTTCGATGACTTAAATAGATTTAGTTGTAGTGTAATAAGTGTCGCCTTGACTCTCAAATAAAACGACTGATTGTTTTGATGTTTGTGTTTAGAATGATCTCTATTTACAAAATGTACTGCTTATAAAGAGTTCTTACTTTTCTATTTTACTATCTAGGTTTGATCGATCGTGTTCGATCTTACGTAATTCTCAGTGTTTGCAAATATGTCACAACTGGGGCATTAGTATGTCGCAATGATGCTCCAGTAGGCTTTGTACATTATTAGCTTGTTTCGCATTTTCGAAACTCACATTGTTGATCCAATTTTTGTTCGAGTCATTGACTGTTGTTTTTGTTTACGTTATAAGCGGCGCCACTTTGCGCTAGCTTAGAAATCCGAAACACTTGGACTTCTTTCATATGTGCACACACTGACATACACGTAGCTTATCATACGAAATATTTACAATGTATCTTACAATGTATTTTATGCTATTATGTTTCACACTGCTGTGTATTTGAATGAATTCAAATATTTGCACTGTGACTATTCTTTTACATTTACACTACAGTGTATTTGAATTCATGCATATACTACAGTAGATATACAACAAATACATAATACATAGTATGAAAAACTGAGTTTTTAAAAACGCAAATAAACATTAAATAATAGTGAATAATTTTTTAGGGTTCTAAATCTGAGTCGTTTTCTGTGTCATTATCTCCGATTCCTTTTGAAGTTGGCAGGTTCATGTACCATTGTTTTATCTCTCTGGGTATAACGTCACAATCACATAGCTTAAATAAATCCTTCTTCTTAGCTTAGCTGGGCGGTAAAATTTCTTTGTAAGCTTTATGAAGCGTTACATTTTTGTGAGGTCTTCCATGAAGTCTAATATTAACTTTTTTCTATGGTCCCGTATGGTCGTACCTGAATAAAATAACTCCTGGTTGATTTTTTTCATACCGGAAACACTTATCATTCTACCAGGATACTTTTTTCCCATTCTCATCAACATGTCGGTTTTTGATTAATAGCTCTGACAGTGCATGAAGGTCAAATGAATCTGAAAATATCAATTCTCTGACTTCGTAAGGATCAATGTCATTATTCTTGCCTCTTTTCGGTCTTAAATAAAATAAATAAATGGTTTCCCATTACATCCCATGAAGGGACAGGGAAGAAGTTCTCACAATCACTGAGCTGTGCGCTTTCCAGTTTTCACTCACTGATTGGGACCTACAGTTTTACACCGATTCCGAACGGTATTTTGAAAAGCTTTTTCATGGCTATATACTCGATAGTGTCGCCGTCACTATGCGAGGTGACCGCCGCCGAAAGAAATTTTAAGGTGGTCAGAGCAGGGTTCTAACCCAGGATCTCATGTACAAGAGCCGCGCACACTAACTATTGTACCACCGGCGGCCACTTTTCGATCTTGGAGCCTTGAATATTTCGAGCCAATCATTCATCGCAAACACCGATCTATATTTTTTTCTCGTTCTATTGCGGAATGCATAGAATCACACTCCACGTAGGAATTGCCTGATTATAAAAATTCAATTATGTTCTTGAATATGGGTTACTTGAACAGCATAAAGCAGAATTGCAGCAACATGTTGGGTTCGATTTTGCCCTCCACAAGTGGCAGAGAAAATGAATATCTTTGTAATTTTTGCTGGAAGTGATGTAATATCTGTATATAAAGGGTCCGCCATCTAACGTTTTTTTTTCAACTAGTGCTTATTTCGTGAATGGTAACACTTAGCTCATGTCTGATTTGACAAATAATTTGTTTTATCCTTCCGCTGAACGAATATGGTTGCGTATACGCTTGAACAACGCTGGGAAATATTGCGACATTACTTTGGAAATCATGGTAATGTTGCAGAATGTGTGCGAAAATTGCGTACGGATTTTGGAAGAAGTGAGGCACCGTCAGCTCCGTATGTTCGTTATCTTGTGAAAAAATTTAAAGAAACTGACATCCTCATCGATAAACCAAAGCGTGAAAAGCCAAAAATAGTGCGTACACCCGAGAATATTGCTGATGTGGCAGAAAGTGTGCGTGAAGCGCCATCAACATCAATTCACCGTCGTTCCCAACAATTGAACATGTCGGAGACATCACTAAGACGATTTTTGCATAAAGACCTTGGTATGACGCCATACAAAGTCCAATTGGTTCAGGAGTTGAAGCCAACTGACCAGATCATGCTCATTTTGATCTTGGCGGGTATGTAAACAAGCAAAAATGTCGCATTTGGGGCACAGAAAACCCGCACGCATACATTGAAAAGCCGATGCTCCCAAAACGAGTCACTGTTTGGTGCGGATTTTGGTCCAGAGGCATAATTGAGCCATTTTTCTTCGAAAATGAGCAAGGAGTGACCGTTACAGTCAATGGCGATCGTTATCGGGCCATGTTGAACGAATGTTTGTTCACAAAAATTGAAGAGGAGGATATTGGCAACATTTGGTTTCAACAGGACAGCGCTACGTGCCACACAGCCGAAGCTACTCTCGATGTTTTGCGCCATGTTTTTGAAGATCGCATTATCAGCCGCAGAGCTGATGTCGTTTGGCCACCTCGGAGCTGCGATTTGACACCGTTGGACTACTATTTGTGGGGTGCCCCCAAAGATAGGTGTTACGCCGACAAGCCAGAGACAATTGACGCTTTAGAGGACAATATTCGTGAAGCCATTGGTGAAATACAGCTGCACACAATCGCTAATGTGCTTAAAAATTGGACCGATCGTGTAGGCTACTGCATGGCCAGCCGAGGCAGCCATTTGAATGAAATTATTTTCCATTATTAACCGGAAGGATTGTACTTTGAAATAAAAAAAGAAATTTGAGAAAATATTCAGTAGTTTTTTTTGTTATAGCATTTTCAAAAACAAAACGTTATTTGGCGGACCCGTCATATAAAATGCTCGTGTCACAATGTTAGTTACCTTACTCCTCCGAAACTGCTGGACCGATATGTATGAAATTTTGTGAGCATATCGGGTAGGTCTGAGAATCGGCCAACATCTATTTTTCAAACCCCTTAATGATAAGGGCGACCCAGTCCGTGCCACGCCCCCTTTTCAAAAATCGCTCTGACGGCTTTTCTAATATACCGATTGTTATGAAAATTTCACAATACGGTACTGATGACCTTCTGACAATCCTTGGCTATATTTGGAAATGTGTGGATAAAGGGGCGTGGCACCGCCCATACAACTTGAAATTTAAAATGGTTGTATCTCATGAACTATCAGAGGTAAGAAGTTGAGATTTTGTATATATGTTGTTCGTACAGTATGAATTACAGCCAGGCTGTAAGTAGGCGGAGCCACGCCCCCTTTTCAAAAATCGCACTGACCGCTTTTCTAATGTACCGATTGTTATGAAAATTTCACAATGTGGTACTGATGATCTACTGATAGTCCTTGGTTATATTTGGTAGTGATTGGCTAAAGCAGCGTGCCACCGCCCATACCATTTGAAATTTAAAATGGCTATATCTCATAAACTATCAGAGGTATGAAGATGAGATTTGTTATATATGTTGTTGAGACATTATGAATTTCAGCCAGAGTGGTAGTGGGATGTACCAGGTCCCTTTTAAAATAAACCGTTATAGTAATCATAATAATAGTTTGATCGTGCCGAAAATTTCACAGTATGTTACAGTTGGTCTACATATACGAACAGGCTATTTGAAAGCAAGTTGGCAAAAAGGGCCGAGGTGCTGCCCACACGCGTCAATATTTGACTATTACATATACTATATCAAACATTTGTCCGTAAACCAGGCACTTGACCACAGATTTCAATGTATCTCAAAAAATATATGGCCGATTCGATTTAAATAATTTTTTTAAAATTCAATGCTTCTAACTTTAAAAAAAATAATTGAATCATATCGGCCATATATCTTTTGAGATACATTGAAATATGTTCACAACTGCCAGGTGTACGGACAATTGTTTGATACAGTGTAGGACTGTGAGGTTCGGTACATACATATACTACTGACATGATGCAAATTACTTTTTGGGGAAAACCAATAAAAATACGGCTATTAAAAAGGTCAGACTATGACGCTAAGAAAGTGACCACAGGTACGAATGAATATGAATATCATTGATGCCAGTTTCGAGAGCATCCTAAATATCGTAATCCTAATAATGCATTTTTGAAAAAAAATCAGAATAATCTTATAGAGGCTAGATACTATAATCACTGAAAATTATAAACGAACTGACGTACTGATTCCATGCACTCCAATGATACCTACAGACATGCCCATCGATTTCAAAAGATTCCAGTTTTCTGTTGCCATTTGCGATGACCATTAATAAAGCGCAAGGGCAGTCGTTTAAATTTGACAAATCCGTGTTTTCCCACGGACAATATATGTTGCATGTTCACGTGTAGGTAAACCTTCCGACTAATATACATTTGCACCAGATAGCAAAACTAGACATATTGTATATCCTAGAGCACTTGAATAAATAGAAAAAAATAACAAAATTGTTATTCATTAAAATTACAATTCAGGGGTAGCGAAGCGCAACGGGTACAGCAATTATAGTATAATGAGAAGCTTTTTAGACAAATCAGCACACGATCGAAATCTAAACAAATACTTCTAGCAAATAGTTATTTTATATTCTACAGGTTTATTTGCCCATTGTAAACTAAAGGTGGCATTATCCCGTGTCGGAACGCCAGCAGATATATTCATTTACTGCAAACATAATGGAACAAAATAATTTTGTTCACCCTTGGGCATTACAAAAACTTTGAAGGCAAACCGAAGTTTGCCGGGTCCAGCTATACTTATGTATATACATATAGATATGTAGATAGATATTGATTACAGGCGCTCCTCCTAGAAACTTCCCATTAAACAAGAATTTTCCCTCCATATGTTAGTCTAGACACAAACCAAAGCAAAAGTTCCCAATATAGTTGATAATACTGGGATGTAATAAAGTTGATAAAAAAAAGTTGTTTAATTTTTTTTAATTTAGCCCATAACTTCGCTCCAAAAAAAACATCGAAAAATATCTACGCATTTCCGTTTTACGCACACTTTTGTGATGATGTGTTTTCATATATAAAATGTGTGAATTCATTTGTGGCCATGACGTTGAATACTTTTTGTCGGCAGGGCGAAGTCTGCCGGGTCAGCTAGTATACGTACAACTACGTCATTATTCTCTTTGCTCTGAGTGTGCTCCGCACCCACATTTTATTTGACTTACCTTTCACAATAATAAAAAAAGGCGTTCAATCATATGCTGTCGTTTCATTTAAATAATATTAATACTTAATATCGGTTAAAAATATTTAAAGACAAGTGTCATTATTTTCTTGCTTAATACTTTTTGGAACGAAGTTGCCTATCGCACGATGCGGGATAGGGGCCAAATGAAAAAATTTTAAACAGCTTTTTTTAACTACTTTATTACAACCCATCATTATCAACTTTACTGGGTACTTTTGGTTTGGTTTAAAGGGAAGTTTTCTAGGTGGAGCCTGTGTATTACATATTGTAGTTTTGAACCCAATAAAAAGTAATATTTAGAAAAGCCAAAGTACAAGACTGGCAAATCCGTGAAATACAACCCTGAGCATGGAATTCGAAAAGGATGTACAGGTAGAGAAGAAAAAACCCCCCAATTTGGCAACCCTAGTAGAAGAGAATCAGAAAAGTCGACGCGATTCACTCAAACGCATATTTTTCCCGCGTCATAACTTGAATATTTCATACTATTTACATACTTTAATGTAATTTTATTTAAATATGGTTGGAATTTCTATAATTAGATAGAATAACATCATCAGGAAACTGCTCGTGTATTGAAATATTCAACGAAGAGAGTAAGAGAGGGAGCAGAGAAACGACACGCTTCACTCGTTTTCTTTGTTGGCATTCCACTACATGAGTAAATTGTTTTCTCTACACCATAGTTGCCTTATGTGGAATTACATTTGGCAGCTAACTTACTCTTACACTCGTACTTTTTGTTTGGTTTGTGTCTAGACTAACATATCGGGGGATTTTTTTTGTTAAATGGGAAATTTTCTAGGTGGAACCTGTTTATTACATATTGTAGTTTGAACCGAATAAAAAGTAAATTTAGAAAAGCCAAAGTGAAAGAAGTTTACAAAAATAAAATGTTCTTAAAAAAAGTAAATTTTCTCAAAAAAAATTACTATTGATATTCTGAAACAATCTACATTTTCTTAAAAAAATACCTTATCTTAAAGAAGTAACTTTGCTTAAAAAAGTAAATTTTCTCACAAAAAGTGCCTTTTCTTAAAAAAAGAAATTTTTTTAAATAAGTACCTTTTAGTCCAAAAAGTACATTATCTTACCACATATTGCATTTTCTTAAAAAAATACATTTTCTTTAAAGAGTACATTTTTTTGTAAAACAAAATAACTTTTCGTGAGATAAGTCCCTACTACTTTCGTAAAAAAAGCTGTTCTTCAAAAAATATACCTTCTCTTAAAAAAATACCTTTTCTTACAAAAATTCTTTTCTTAAAAGTACCTTTCCTTAAAAAAAAGTAATACCATTTCTTTTCTTTTCTTGAGATAGGTAGCCTTTCTGAAAATAAGTAAATTTTCTTAAAAAATAACCTTTTCCTAAAAAGAGTACCACTTCTTTAAAAAGCACCTGTTCTTAAAAAAAGTACTTGTAAAAAAAATTCATTCTCTTAGGCTTTTTCTTACAGAAAGCACTTTTTATTATAAATGGTGGCTTTTCTTAAAAAAAACATTAGCTTTTAATAAAAGAAGTACCTCTCATTAAAAAAAGGACCTTTTCGGTAAAATATAATACATATTCTTACAAAAGGGACCTAAAAATATACTTTTTTTTAAAAAATACATTTAATAAATAAAAAATTTCTTAAAAAAAGTTTATCATTTTACAAAAAGCATCTTTTCTGAAAGATCAATTTGAGTTATCGTATTTTTCAACAGGCGCTTTAGGCGTGTTGGAACTAACTAGTACATAATATGTAGCGAAAGGAACTTCGTTCCAACCAGGTGTCTCCTGACACCTCATGTGATTTTTTTATTTTATACCCACAGAAAACAAAGAGAATGCAAAGGAACAGACTCATGTGCATACATACATTGTTGTGTTCATACATACGCTTCACAAGTTCACACAATTTTCGTTGCTCTCTTACTATCTCATTTTTATATACGTCTAACCACGTCATTACTGTATTTGCTCTGAGAGTGCTCCGCACCCACCCAAGACAACTAGTCGCTGCCGCTACATCAGTGTTTGTGTTTTTGCGCAGTTTGACAATCTGTGTTTCGCAGTCGGACAAGGCTGTGTTCTATATAGGGGTGGGTCAGCCTTATCAATTATGGGTATTAAAAATAGATGTTGGCCGATTCTGAGACCTACCCGATATACACATAACATTTCATACAAATCGGTCCAGCCGTTGCGGAGGCGTTTAACACCAAACAATCTGTGATCGCAGTCGGACAATCTGTGTGATCGCAGTCGGACAAACCGTATTTGGATGTATTCACTTTGTGAATTTAGTGCCTACCCGCGCCTATAGAAGTTAACACATAAAAAAATTGTTCTTAAAAAAAGTTTATCATTTTACAAAAAGTACCTTTGCTTTAAGATCCATTTAAATTATCGTATTTGTCACCGGGCGCCTTCGGCGTGTACATAATATATATCGAAAGGAACTTCGTTCCAACCGGATGTCCCCTGACATCTCATGTAATTTTTTTGTTGTTCCGGTTTTAGGTAAAATATGTAATCCAATATGGACATTTACAATCCTAAAATATGATTTTGCAAATATCACTCAACCAAAACTGTACACATATTTTATGTTTATAATTGTTTTGTCGTAAACGCCAATTGTTTAAAACGGAGAAACCAATATTCATAACTATACCACTATTACCTACTAACTACTTTTAGGGATATACAAACGAATTAGAGTACACATCACAGTAACTGTAAGATATCGTATATCAAAAATCTGACAACAGATTCGGAAAGAGAACGCACAAAAACCTGGAGACACAATTAGGGTTTTCACAAGCTCTCGTAATGTCGTAATGTTGTACCGGATTCTCGTGCCTAAGTACAATAGTTGTGAACAACCATTAATGCATTTTTTGTTGTATGCCGTATGTATCCAGCTGATTCAAGAAAAATATTTTGGAAACTAAACACAATAATAACACAATAATAATATCACAAAATAAGTAATAAATATCAACAACAGCTCTTATGGTAGTGATTTTACTTATCAAATGTATTCGGTAATAAAAATCCAATGAGTGTTCGAACTCACGGGCGATGTGTTAACACCTTTTTGCTACACGGTACCTGTTCGATTTCTATGAACACATTCGTAAATGTTACATTGGAAAATAGAAAACAGCGTTCAATCATATGATGACGTTACAGTTAAATAATATTAATACTTAAAATTATTTAAAGACCCAGTGCAAGCACATGTGTCATTATTTTCTTGCTCAATACTTTTTGTTTTATTCCCACAAAAGTCAAAGAATGCAAAGCAACAGACACTTGTACATACATACATACATACATTGTTATATTCGTACGATATAACCGAAGATCAACATAAAATACTTTTTTAATATTACTCCAAATTAATACTCCAAATTAAAACACTTAAATCTCGGCTCGTCGATATCGGATCGCCTTAATTTTTGGCCTAAACTCTTCGTCGAAACCCGCACTAGCTTTTTAATCCAAAAATTAATAAAATCAGCTATGAATTTCCGGAGAAAATCGCGTGGGAAAATTATATGAAAATCGCCCAATAATCACTTTCGATACCGACTGCCAAGCAACGAACCAACAAACGATGATTTACTCTTTCAAACCTAGAGGCGCGCGTATAGATGTTAACACATCAATAAACTCGGTACAAGAACAGCACTAGTAAAGTACGACAATCAGTAAACGTACCTTCGATGTTGTACTTGTCGTAAGTTAGTTTTATATGGAAGTTTTATATGTTGTGAGAAGGTACGACAAGTACGAGACCTTGTGAAACCTCTAAATATCAACTCGAAAAAATCAAAAATATCGTATACGACAAAACAATAATCAACCCACGATATACAGAACTTACCTAACATAATAGTGAATAGACACTACAAGACTTCCCGCCTCAGAAATTAGAAGATTGTACAATTTGTCGCACTCGTCATGTTATTGGGTTTGCGGCATTGTGGATCATTTAATTTGATATATGTAAAATTACATAAGGTGTCAGGGACACCTGGTTGGAACGAAGTTCCTCTCGCTATATATTAGATATGTACTAGGTTGTTCTTTTACAAGATACACTTTTTTAAGAATTTTTGATGTGTAAACATCTATACGCAGGGGTAAAAATCTTTTTCACAATACAATCACAAATTTAGAGTAAGATGTGCGATGTAATCGTTAACCAATCGTAAAGCGTTATCAAATCGGTGTGAGCTATGTATGAGTGTATTAGTGTAATCATACGCTGCATACATTATGTTATCGTAGGCAAATGAAAACAAATAAATAAAATGAATACAAAAACAATTAATTTTAATAACTTTTAAAAAGATTTTTTGCACTTTTAATACGAAATTTACTAAAACAAAGCAAAATAAGGAAAACTAAAAACTAAACTTGTCAAATATAAGGAAAACTAAAAACTAAACTTGTCAAACCAAAAGTTTTCTTCGTGTTTGAGATTGTCATTCATACTTAACAGTTGCATATAAGCACCATCTAGTGTGCAATAGTAGCTACTAATTTTCGAAAACCATTGCTGTAAAATAACTACATGCAGTACATTTCAGTAAACAGCTGATTAATAACTTGTGAACCGCAACAAATACAAAATAATAAAATATTTTACAAAACACCAAAAAAATTATAACTCAGAACATAAAACCAAACAAAGTGTATCAAAGCTGAATGGAGGTAATGTTAATTCTAATAAAATTTCTATTAGATTCCAATATAAATTAAGATTATAACATATCTTCATTACGTACTGTTGCCTTACACTGAAGCTGGTGCACGACAATTGGGTAACAATCTCCATCTCATGCGAATTATTATGGGTGGAGATTTTAATACAAATTTTGCAAACCCACAGTCGCAAGCTTTATCAAAATTTTTATTTGACGTTTTCCACTTGCATATGAGCAATGCTCCACAAACCCCCACTACTATAGATGCAGTTTTCCATAGATTTTTAAATACAATCGAGTCAAAAATTTATATATGTATCTTATTTTAGTTACCATAAGCGAATATTAACTATTTGTACTTAAGGCATTTACCATAGATGGGCACTTTGCAGAACTACTAAAATTTTAGTAAAAATAATTCTTTAACTAGTAAATTTTTACTGATTACTAAAATTTTTTTCAGCAATTTTTATAAAGTTCCTACATGATTATGATGTGGTGCATTGAATTTTCAGTAATCAGTAATGCCCGATTACTGATTATTATGAATACGACCCTATGATTTTACTGGTAATGTAAATTAAATTTCATTATCAGTAAAAATTTACTGAATTTTTTCAGTAATCAGTAAATTTACTGCTTACTGTAATTTTTAATACAGTACATATATACTGCAGTGTGCCCATTTACTAACCAAATAAGTTAAATAAAACAAACAAAAACCAGCAAATTCCTATGTATTTACAATATTGAAAGTTCTGATACTTTTAATTCATTAATTAAAAAAATATACTAAAAGCATAAGTACTTCCAACTTAAAAAAAAATTGTCATTACTAGATGTTTACACATCTCCCCTGTGATCGGACTCACATTATTTTTTTTAATAAAAAGTACTCTGTTTAAGGATATTAGTACGTATTTTTTTTGAGAATATTTATTTTTTTTACGAAAACGCACTTATTTTAATCAGATTTCAGATTCATTTTCTTCCTTTGGTGTGTTCTTTGCACGTTTAAAGAATTGTGAAATTGTTGTTTGCTTGAACATCTTTCAAAAGACGGACTTTAAATTACGGTATTCCAAGAATGAGTAAAATATTTACCTTGGTACTTGAACGAAAACGAAATAATTTTTTTAAGTTGATGTCTTGCAAATCATGTACTCTGTAGGTGTAGACTTCGTACAAACAAAGGAATAACAAACGTCTCAATATTTTTTACAATAACAAAAGCGTGTACCTTACTCTGATGAAATATATTTTTTTAAAGTGTGAATGACTTTTTCCTCAAAAAAGTTTAGTACAAAATGTATTTCATGATTTGTTATTCCGTTTATCTTTGTAAATAACAAAAATAGAGTAATATAGGTTTAAAGAATAAATAAATGACAAGAAGTTAAAGAAGAAAACTCAAAAACCCTGATTTTCTTAAAAATGTATTTAATGAGTTTTCGCACTACATAGGCGATAGTTGAAGATGACAGAGGTGTGAAGTGTAGACGAAACAGAATTCATTCAAGACCTAGGAAACACAATAATTTTGAAAAGATCCAGTGTTCGTTGCCGCTTCTATCTGGTTTCCTACCAGTAACCTTACATCCGCAACCGGCAGTTGAACCAAGTAATCAGACTTGTGATATGGATGTAGACAGACAGATGGAAAGCAATCAGAACATATCTGCAACTGATATCTTGGAAACCAATCGGATAACACCTGTATCAAATCAACCATATAGAACAAAATCTGGAAGAACTATTAAAACACCAAATAATTTTAAGGACTATAATATGTCATAACAAGTTGTAAAATATTTCTCATTTAATAAATTTATGTTTTCAATGTTCATCAAATTTATAATTAAAATTAGCAATTTGATCTCAAGGAAAGGGATGTTATATCAGTACTATTGAATATTAATTACTATCTTTATTGCTGATATAAGTAACCATATCATATGATTAATCATGTATATATGTACTAATAGTGTAAGTCGCAAATCTAGCATTAGAACTAGGCTAAGACTATAATAAAGGTTTTGTCAAACTGAAGTCGTTCTGCTGGCTCCCACTCAATTAATACATTAAAGTCAACATACATTATAGACTGTATTTTCTTCGTCTTCCGTTGCTGCTCAGTACTTAAATCATAACACTAAGCACTGTGTGGATAGCTGCGGAAAGGTGTGGGTTTGCTGCTGCGAATTTTTTGTGTATGTTGCAAGGGTGTGTAAGTTTGTTATACTGTATGGAAACGTACGTGGGTTGAGAACGAATTATTTCGGTGTGTACACATTAATATTCATCGGCCTGATGTTCTTGCTCTATGTGAAACCCAGGTGCGTGAGTATTCTGATGCACAGGATTTTCACGTTCCCGGGTACCTAACTCTATCCCTTTTTGTTTCCCACAGAGGCCTTGGGGTTTATGTAAAAAATGGCATAGCGTTTCAGAGTCAGCAACATTCCGACTCACAAGATTCAGAATTTAACCCTCTTTGGGTAAAATTCAAGATTGGAACAATGTCGTACATTTCTTTATAGAAGTTCTAATGCGGGAAGGCAGGCATCCTTTAATGGTTTCGACACCCTTTCCGATTCAATTTCTGATATATTAGGGAATTATCCGGACAGTGAAATCGTTGTTGCTGGTGACTTCAATGTTCATAATTCCTCCTGGCTAACGCATTCGGGCCATACAACTGCCGATGGCCAATACGCTGAGCTCTTCGCCGCCCATAATGACTTAACGCAATTAGTGAATGAACCGACGCACATTCCGTGTGTTCAAGGGCACAACCAAAACTTCACACCCTGAAACGAACGAAGTTAACACGCTGGCACCTCTTGGTAATTCGGATCACTGTATCATTTCAGCGTCCTTTTCGTATTCAGCTCTTCGTCACTGCATGTTGGGCTGACTTCTATCAACATTTTAACTGGAAGCAATAATATAGATGCTGCTGCTGAAATGATAGAGAAGATAATTTTGATTGGTATGAATTCATTCATCTCGACGAAAATTATTTCGGTTAAACCATCGGAAAAAAATTGGTGTAACCAGACATGCAAAAATGCTGTCAGAGCCAAAGAGAACGCGTTCAGGGGCTGGCGTTCTAACAAAAACGTTAATACTGAACTGCTACGCAAACAGGCAAGATCAAAGAGTGCTAAAGTCCTTTCTATCCCTAGAGGAAGTAAGAGCTTTTGTTCATTTGCAAGAAGAAAAAAGGATAGTTTTTACCCTATCTCAACTCTTCTTAAAGATGGGATAACATTCACTGAACCGGTTGATAAAGCTAACCTCCTAGCCGAAATTTTTGCAAGGAACTCTTCCTTGCCGGATAGCAATCAACCACTCCCCGTGATCAATTACATACGTCTCTTGTTCCATGCCCAAGATAGTTTTTCGAACGCGAGGAGTTGAAAGGGTTCTTGCGAATCTCGTAGTAAATAAATCCCCGGGCCCGGATGGCATATCAGTACTGGTTTTGAGTAGGTGCTCGTCGACGCTGGCACGTCCACTGCGGAACCTTTTCAACCTTGAATACCGTGCGGGAGTCTTCCCGGTGCGTTGAAAGTTTGCTAATGTCCAGTCAATCCCTAGAAAGGGTGATGCAAGTGACCCTACAAATTACCGTCCAATTTCAATTGGTTCTGCGCTCTCGAAGGTTACGGAGAGCATGATTAACCACCATATTATATAGAGTCCAATGCCCTTCTTAATGATCGGCAGTATGGCTTCCGTAGAATGAGATCTACTGGAGACCTGATGGCGTTCCTTTCGGAACAGTGGAGTCGATCCGTCCATCGGCTTGGTGAGAGTAAGGTATTGGCTCTTGATATTTCCAAGGCCTTCGACAGCTTTTGACACTCTTGTCAAAGCTCGCTGCCTTTGGTGTCGGTGATAACTTCACTCGATTTATATCGAGTTTTCTCAGAGATCGCACTATACGAGTTGTTGTAGATGGGGTTTCATCCGACGAGCATAAATTGACTGCAGGTGTACCACAGGCTGTATTCTTTCTCCTTCTCTTTTTCATATTTTCATTGACGATCTCCTGGGTCAGACTGTGAATCCAATCTACTCTTTTGCGGATGACTGCAATCTATGTCATTCTTGTTCATTCGACCGTAGGCCAAGTCATCAAGAGATTGCGACCAAACGCCGGGCGTTGAATGAAACACTCGGCCGGGATCTGGTGCCCATTGTTGAAGGGGGCCGAGCGAATAGAGTAGATTTTAATGCGGGTAAGACCCGGTGTTGTTTCTTGTCGAATAAACGGATTGCTGACCCAGGTGTGTCGTCATTGTCTATGGACGGTGTGGATATTGATGAATCAGACGCTCTTGATGTTCGGGGCATGAAAATACAATGTGATGCCCCTTGGGCAAAATATGTATTTGTGTCGAAAGATTTGTGTCGAAAGATGCATTCAAGTGTCTAGGCTTTTTAAAGCGCTGCAAGAAATACTTCACTCCATCTGATCTTCTCAATATTCGGGCGGAAAAATGTTGCGTGATTCCAAATTGAAAATGGCCGAGTCCCGGTAACGGGCTTAAAGATACAATACTACATTTTGTGGGTAACGTATACTTCAGGTACAAAAATGTATTAACACCTACTCAGAAATAAACGCTACAACTTTAATTAACAGTGCTATTCTCGACCGAGTGACAAGCGTATTTGTCGTGACAGTAAATACAGTAGTGACAAGAACTTCAATTTGCTTTTCTGGATGCCAAATGAAAGCTCTTTTTGTTTTAGTTGACAATGATAGTTATAATGTTCTCAATAGCACATGACAATAAAAATGTTGTGTAAATAAACAGCAGAAAATTAGAAAAATGGCTATATCTCGCTAACGGAGTGTCCAAACGAAAAATTATCCAATTTATAACGGTTTCCAAGGGTTTTAGAAAAGTTGGTTCAATATTGGAAAAAAATTTACGATGTGAATTGAGCCAAGGTTTCTAAAAACCTTGGAAACGCGGAAATTGGTTAATTTGTAGTTTGTACTCTCCGTTTAAAGACTATTTGTATGTAGCAATTTTTCCAATTTGAAATAAGTAGGGATGAGATTTCAATGCACTCCAGGTTTTTTCTCAAAAGTCTAAAAGGCATTACACTAATCATCTTGACGAATCACACAATTTGCAGAAAAACCACATTGACTAGTTGGTGCATATTTTTGCTTCATTTCTCTAAATACTTAGTTTTTCTAAATGCATATTTGTTTGCATATTAAAAAAAAAAACTATGTCTAAGTATAACAAAATTAGGCAAAAGTGCCAGTCCTCGGGAGAGGCTCAAAATTACGCCAAGAAATTAGCGAAAAATATTAGAACATGAAAAATTTAAAAATTCCCATGGAACCCATTCGGCACACAAAATCCAATGAGTGTTCGAACTCACGGGCGATGTGTTAACACTTTTGTGCTACACGGTACCTGTTCGATTTCTAAGAACACATTTGTAAATGTTACATTGGAAAATAAAAAACAGCATTGAACCATATGATGGCGTTACATTTAAATAATATTAATACTTACATTTATTAAAAGACCAGTGCAAGCACATCTGTCATTATTTTCTTGCTTAATACTTTTTGTTTTATTCCCACGAAAAACAAAAAGGATGGAAAAAGAATACGCTACACAAGTTCACAAAATTGTCGTTGCTCTCTTGCTAGCTCACTTTTATATACGTATAATACGTCACTATTCTCTTTGCTCTGAGAGTGCTCCGCACCGACATTTTATTTAACCTACCTTTCACAATAGTAAAAAACCAACCAGTGAAAAACATAGTTATTGACTATAAATTCTTTATATATAACCACGCCCCTTTGTCCAATCCCGCGCATATTTGCAGCACATCTTAGAATATATAAACCTAACCAACATACCCAATTTTGCTCAAATACCGTTAACATGAGCAGAAATAATGGATTTTTAATTTGTGATTTGTATGGGAGGTACCACGCATCTTTGTCCAATCCCGCCCATATTTTGATAGTTAGTTTTTGTCGTCGCCATTAGGTTGCCTACGAAGTTTGGATTGGCCTACGAAATTTGGTTTGGATCACGGGAAAAGGGTTAAAAATCAATAAAAAGTTTTTTAGGTGCGGTGCATACATACATGCATACAGGCAGATGAAGTTACTATAAAGAATTTAAAAAAGGCGTTCAATCATATGATGACGTTTCATTTAAATAATATTAATACTTAATACATAACACTTAAAAATATTTACAGCCGTATTCTGGTGGCAGGGTTACAAAAGTCACCACGCTTACTATTTGACAGCAATGTGACAATTGTCACTAATCGTTATTCTGACACATTTTTTTGGTGACAAAAATAACAAAAAGTGTTACCTGCAAAAGGGGAGGTAACAGCGCGTGACAGCTGTTTTATTTGCCGGAAAGTTGATTCAAAATCATGTTATAAATTCTGCAATTAAACTGTATACGCGAAAAATTAATAATGTATTTTGTACCAAAACGACAAGAGGGCATAATTAAATGGAGGAAGGACTATTGTTACTTTGTGCTATGGATATGGAGCATAAATAAGAAATAGCTTGCTTTTGTGTTAGAAAGATTTAAGAAGCGCGAAATGTATTATACAATTTTTAACGTAAATATCTCCGGTCTTTGAAGGGATATTGGTGACATATACCTTTAAAAAAAGGCTACGGGCTTGTCTATTATCGGAACCTGCTAAAAAATAAGTAGAATAGGGCATTTTTTTTGAAAAAGAATTAAATTGTTAGCAGAAAAGTGAAGTTAAAAAACGTTTTATTAATTTGCTCCCCAATGGGTTAGTCAAAATAAATATGGTTATACACTGATTTATAGAGCTTAGAAAGATCTTTGTAATTATACCCATTTCTACCAGATTCGATCATAAATACCGGATATACGAACGATTATATACTCGAGATTTAAAGGCCTATATCTCAAGAAGTTGGACCGAGCGCGAGAAGTTGGAAACCCACTTTTTGAACACAGCGCAGAAGCCTTTGTCGGTGGTGAAATTTTGATGTACATCAGAGAATTGGCGCTAAAGTAAATTATATCTTCTAATTGACGCGGTTGCGCAGGTGTATTCTTTCCGCTTAGCATCTCTGTATGTTCCTTGAGGAAGGCAATATAGCATTCCAGCTGTGCCTTTGCGGTGCGCTCAAATTCCCTAAATAATAATGTATTAATTTTAATTCAATAAAACATAAATATATTACATACTTACTTTTCCTTTTTTACCGCGTTCATTTTGTGCAGGAAACCATATGTTTTTGTTTTGTTGTCCCTGCTTTTGACAACCTGTTATTGTGAGGTGAATTATTTGTTACGAGGTGGATTTTTCGTTGTCACCGTTTTGCCAGAATACCAGATGCAAACAATGATGACAACTTTGTAACAAATTTGTGGTTATAATTTGATTGTTACCACATACACTTTTAATACCTTTTATTTTATATCCACAAAAACAAAGAGAATGCAAAGCAACAGACACATGTACATATATATATTGTTATGTTCGTACATACGCTACACAAGTTCACAATTGCTCTCTTTCTATCTCATTTTTATATACGTATAATCACGTCATTATTCTCTTTGCTCTGAGAGTGCTTCGCACCCACACAAGACAATTATTCGCTGCCGCTACGTCAGTGTGTGTTTTTTTCGCAGTCTGACAATCTGTGTTTCGCAGGCGGACAAATCTGCCTTCTATATAGGGGTGGGTCACCCTTATCATTTAGAGGTATGAAAAATATATATGTATACCCGATATGCACACAAAATTTCATACAACTTGGTCCAGCCGTTTCGGAGGAGTTTAACGGCAAACAATATGTGATCGCAGTCGGACAAACTGTGTTTGGATGAATTCACTTTGTATCCGCGCCTATAGATGTTAACACATTAAAAAGGGTTGGCATAAGACTTTTAAAAGAATCGGGTTCAAAGTTATCATCAAGAGATGATTTGGTAGAACCCTTTAAGAGAAAGCTTAACCAAATTGTAATAAACGAGGGCTTGACGCATGACGCAGTATTTAATGCTGATGAAACTGCATGCTATAGAAGTAACAGCTCCAGGCAGAAAACTATCGAAGGAAACGATAAAGATAACACTTCGAAAAAAATGTTGCCCATAAATTATCTTCACTCCAAAAATGTTTGGATGAATTCAGAGATCTTTAAAGTGTGGGGTTTCAAAATGTTTTCCCAGAGGTAAGATTTATGTGCATGATTTTGACACAACTTTTTTAACAAAAATGTATTTTCTTAGATTGAGTCTTACTTAAAATCAAACAATTTATCAATTAAACCTTTATTGATTCTCGACAACGCCTCAAGTCACCCACGCGCAGAAGATCTCGTAACGCAGACTGAAGATGGTAAAATATGGGTAACATACATGCCACCAAACTTTACGCTTCTGATTCAGCCCACGGATCAAAATGCAATGCTTGTAAAATTTCATTGCAAAATTGGATTATAGGAAAAGTCCAATATTGTGACATCTGCTCCAGATAACGTCGTAAATTTTTTAAGAAACGTAAATATGTATGACGCATCATGTATGATTGGTCTTGCATGGAATAAACTGACGACAAATGCTTTAACAAATTGCTGGAATAAAATTCTAATTTCTGAGAACATGGAATTTGACGAAAAAAACTTTTGCAGAATGCGAAGAAAACTTTTGCAACATAATTTTGGTTAGACGTGGAGTAAGCCTTTTAAGTAACCTTTTGCCAAATTTAAGTTAATCTTGATTTTTATTTAATCGTGTTGATGCTTATGTACGTCTTAAATTTTTTAGATTCCATTTTACAATAATACAATAATTAACGAGGTAGATATTAATGAGTTTGACACCGATGAAGATGAAAAATTTCTTGAAGAAATATTTTTCAAATTTAAAAACAATTGATACCGTATTCAAAGTGATAAAGAATGACTTAACTTTTCAAAATAAAGTGCCTATATCCTCGAATTGTAAAAAACATTGAAGTTCGATTTATGTTTTTATTATTGTTATTATATTATTTATTATTATAAATATATATTATATATTTATTATGTCATGTACAAGTATAATTTATATGTGAGTTGAAGCATTGTTAACGATACCAAGAACACACACATATTCTCCTCATGAGAAACCAAAAAACTCACGACAAATCGATTTAGACCTAAAGCAAATTGATTTTAGCCAATTCGTCATTTAATTTGATATATGTAAGTCAGTTTAACACGTTTGGGTTTGTTTAGTTTATTGCCAAAAAAATTACATGAGGTTTCACGGGATACCTGGTTGGAACGAAGTTCCTTTCGCTATATATTATATACTAGGTAGTTCTTTTACAAGATACACTTTTTTTAATAATTTTTTTTTTATTGAATGTATTTTTAAAAAAAAATATATATTTTTAGGTCCCTTTTGTAAGAATATGTATTATATTTTCCCGAAAAGGTCCTTTCTTTAATGAGTGGTACTTTTTTTATTAAAAGCTAATGTTTTTTTAAGAAAAGGTACCATTTTTAATACGAAGTAATTTCTGTAAGAAAAAGCCTAAGAGTATAATTTTTTTTATAAAGTAATTTTTTTAAAAACAGGTACTTTTTAAAGAAGTGGTACTCTTTCTAGGAAAAGCTAATTTTTTTAAGAAAATTTACTTATTTTCAGAAAGGGTACTTATCTCAAGAAAAGGTATTATTTTATTTTTAATAAAAGGTACTTTGAAGTAAAGGAATGTTTGTAAGAAAAGGTATTTTTTAAGAGAAGGAATTTTTTTTTTGAAGGATATTGCTTTTTTTAAGAAATGGGGATTTTTTTAGAATTGGTGCTTTTGTCAAGAACATGTACAATTTTAAGAGTAGGTACTTATCTCAAGAAAAGATATTTTGTTTTACATAAAAGGCACTCTTTAAAGAAAAGGTAGTTTTTTAAGAAAAGGCAATTTGTTGTAAGACAATGTACTTTTTTAAGAAAATGTTCTTATTTAAAAAATTACTTTTTAAAGAAAAGGTACTTTTTGTAACAAAATTTACTTCTTTAAGCAACAGTACTTCTTTAAAATAAGGCATTTTTTAATAAAAAGTACTCTGTTTAAGGATATTAGTAGGTATTTTTTTGAGAATATTTACTTTTTTACGAAAACGCACTTATTTAAGAAAATGTTATTTTTTAATCTTCTTTCACTTTGGCTCTTCTAAAATTACTTTTTATTCGGTTCAAAACTACAATATGTAATAAACAGGTTCCACCTAGAAAATTTTGCAGTAAACAACAAATTTCTCCCATATGTTAGTTAGTCTAGACACAAACCAAACCATAAGTAAGAGTGTAAGAGTAAGTGTACTGACAAATATAATTCCATGCTCGGGGTTGTATTTCATGGATTTGCCAGTCTTGCACTTTGGCTTTTCTAAATTTAATTTTTATTGGGTTGAAAACTACAATATGTAATAAACAGGCTCTACCTAGAAACCAAACCAGAAACCAGGCTCCGTTAATCCGAACCAAACCAAAAGTACCCAACATAGTTGATAATAATGGGTTGTAACAAATTAGTTAAAAAAAGTTGTTTAAAATTTGTTCATTTAGCCCCCATCCCGCAACGTGCGATAAGGAACTTCGTTCCAAAAAGCACAAAATCTTTTAAAGTGCTTTAGTTTACTTCGTTACCAGAAGTAAACCGTCTTATTGAATTCAAGAATAGAACTGTATGTTACACTCATTACGATTTGGCCGTTTGGAAAAAGTCGCTAAGGATTTTGGTGACCGAAATGTTTGGTCAGCTGTCACTATGGGAATGTTCGAATTCTCCCCCCCCCCCACGCATTGAAAACGTAGACTGTACCATATACCGTTCGAGTTCACAGTGATAAATGATCGCCACTCGTTTCCGTTCCAAATGTGAGGAACTCGAAATAAGCAACTAAACAATGATTATTAGGGGTATTAAAGGGTATGTTGCATTATATTATGTGAGTGGGTGTTATTGTAATTTGTAGCCAGGTCCATAGCAACTTTTGAACAGTATTACCGTATTGTATGATAAATATTTTATTCCACTTTTCCCAAACTTTGAAGGTCCTTCAAATGGTAGCGAGATTTTTGAAGGCTGTGAAACTTTCACAAACAGGTATTCTTACTTACTTACTTAGGGGGGTCAGGGACCTCACAAAACGAAGATAACATACTTCGCCAACCAGTTGGGAATACAAAATAAACGCAGGGATGCGTCAACCTGATCGGAGTCTTGGTCTTCCTATTCCTCGCCTTCCTTCTAGTTCGGTTTCGAAAACCCTTCGCGTTGGTTCGTCTTCATCTATTCTACTGACATGGCCTAGCCAGCGCAATTGCGTTATTTTGATCCGCCTAACTATGTCACTGTCGTTATATAGCTCATACAGCTCATGGTTAATGCGTCGACGATACTTTCCGTTGTGCACTATAGGGCCATACATTTTTCGGAGTATTTTTCTCTCGAAGACTCCTACAGACGTTTCGTCTGATTGCGACAAGACACTGGATTCTGCGCCATAAAGGTCGTATGAGAGTCTGGTATAGCTGGACATGGGACTGTCCGTGGAGGTGGATAGTTTCTGATAGCCATTACCTTGGGAGTAGACAGAAATGATTCCTTCATTTGGCAGTCCAAGCAAGTCAATACTTCCACGCAGTATGTCCTGGGCAATTGCTTTTCGGAAACCTCCGTTAGGTAGCTAGAGTCAGAAGACGAAACAAATGAGCAGCCTGATTGGTAATGCGATCACTGATGTGTATGAGGTTTAGTAGGTGACTGATATCACTGAAGCTCATCAAACTATCGAGCATATTCTTTTGTCCTTAGAAGGCGGACGAGCCAAACATACGGGCCAACGGCGGATAGAAACCAAAAGAAGAAAATCCAGGCTCGACATATCCACAATTGGCGGCTGCAATCAAATATCCTGGCAGTAGGTAAAATGCAAAAATCCGGTGGACTGGGTTTGCCTCCCCCACCGTTCATAATGGCAGTGAATATACAAAAAAGAACACGTATTCACAATTTTATAAACTCATAGGCATATGTTTAGTGTCCTTGTTATGGTAAACTGCTTTCTTTCCAATTTGGGAAAGTGTTTAGAGAAGTGGTATATATTTTTAAATTTATTTGCTGAATGACAATTTCCCTGAGGTTGTATCTATTTGAATTTCCTAACAATAAACTAAGCAATACATAATATTTCTGCTCTTCAGAATATAACAATTCCAAATTTATATCATGAGAAGCCAGCGAAGATATTTCTGGCTATCGCGAGAAGCAATCCGGGACTAATGTGTCCTTTCCAGCAGGCCCGTAGTATGACGAGTCCGATGAAGCGATTTTGCTGACTTAGACCGAAATACGTTAGTAAGCGGCTTATGGTCAGTGTTGAAAGTGTTTAATTGGTATGTATATAACTCACGGACGAATGCGGAATATTTTACAATCAATTTCGTCGAAAAGTATTGTTGTTCAAATTGTTGAAGTACGACTCCAACGTCAATATCTGAAGCATCAGATGTATACATGTTTAGAACTTACAAAACATAATGTAGAGTAGGTACTACAGTAATAATTAAAAATTTAAGAAAATGTTTCGTGTTACCAAAATTATCTTAATTAATGAAACGATAAAGTAAGCCAACAAATCACAGAGGTTATATAATCCTTCATTAAATACTTATGTGTTACTCTGGACCAGGAATTAACGTTTACAAAACACACACTACAAACTTGTGTAAACAACTATTTCCCCTTTTCTTCTCCTTTTAACAGAAAATCACAGCTAAAACATAGAAACAAAATTCTGTGCGTGCATTCGACCAATAATGAAGTACGGTTGCCACATGAGGTCACAGAAATATGCACCCACATCTTAACAAGATGCAAATCATCCAAAATAAGAATCTAAAAATAATACATAATTTATCTGGGAGATAATCAACTGAGCGCTTGCATCTTAAATATAGGGACAAAGTTTTTCAAGAATTTTGCGATGGGGTTCTGTTGCTGCAATATTAAAATAGAATTCCAGAAGTCTGTAAGAATGAAATTATCTAATATTTGTACCCGTAAAGATGATAGAAAAAAAGGGCTTTGTAACTTCAAGTAAATTGAACAAAACGTTTCCCTATGTGTATGACGGCATGCTGTTGTTTCAATTTAACACTCCTGCGGCAATCGAAGAAGCACTTTGTTTCAATATTAAATTTTCAGCAAGTCGCAGAATTAACAAATAAATTCGGAAAAAGCTAATTAATTTTATGTTTTATCTTTATAGATCTCTAGCGGAAGATTGATATTTGACAATATTTACAGCTGTACTGAAATTTTAAAGCTGTAACGGTTATGCATACCATATTGGATTTCTAAAACCAGCAAAAATGAAGAATCCAAACGTTCTGGAATACATGTCTGTGTCGCCAAACCAAGGTTAAACAATCAATCGGTCTTATCTGTACATATTATATTGTCGTTACTAATTTTCTTATTAAAATTGTTATGTAATAAGTGTGTTCTAACAAAGCTCTCGCCAATCCCTTCATGTTATGTAATGGGAAAAAGTTTTTTGTATCACTTTGAGCTGGTTTAAAGATGGTAGTCGATAAACATTAGTGCTATTCCGATAAGATCTAACAACTTAAAACACCTAACATCTTAATTTTTAGTTTGTATTTAAATCATAATTATAAAATTGCTGGTCAGTCCAATATAACCTTTTATATTATTAAAGCACAATATTGCATAATTTTGCTTTGTCTTTCATTAATTAGTTAGCGCCTACATAGAGGGTATTTCAGGTGTTTACTTAATTGTTGTATGATATTGTCAGTAATATTGGTAGTCCAGTGACAGTTCGAATTTTTGGTAAACAGATGTGAAACAGAAATTTAAAAATAAAATTTAAAATTTTTTTTCAATATAAAAAAATTGTTTTTGTACAACATTTGGGCGAGGACCATAGGGCGGACTGTGCTAAAAATTATTCGTTTTCTATAAGTATACCTGGGTCAAAACACGCCACACGCACCCACACAAAATTATTTTTCTTCCGATTTTAATGAAACTTATATAATTGGTGGACCTAATAGATGTCTATTATATAGCTCTTAGCCTCAAGAAGTATATTCTTCTTCATGATGGTGTTGTACAATGATCCGCCTACTTAGCACTTCAACAACAATGGTCTAGATACTTTGAATAAAGAGCGTAATTAAAATGAATTAGTTAATTAATTTTCTAGGGATCTCTCAAATAAAACGCTTGCATTTAAATTAAAAATGGTGACAAAATTAAATGTCAAATTAAGTGTCAAACTTAAATGTCAAATAAAGTGTCAAAATTAAATGTCAAAGTTAAATGTCAAAACTAAATGTCAAAATTAAGTGTCAAATTAAGTGTCAAAATTAAATGTAAAAGTTAAATGTCAAAATTAAATGTCAAAGTTAAATGTCAAAATTAAATGTCAAATTAAGTGTCAAAATCAAATGTCACCATTTTTAATTTAAATGCAAGCGTTTTATTTGAGAGATCCCTAGAAAATTAATTAACTAATTAATTTTAATTACGCTCTTTATTGAAAGTATCTAGACCATTGTTGTTGAAGTGCTAAGTAGGCGGACCATTGTACAACACCATCATGAAGAAGAATATACTTATTGAGGCTAAGAGAAAAATTATTTTCTAGTTTTTAGTGCATTTATAAATAAAACACTGTAACTTAATTTTTTTTAATTATTTTTTTATTCCATTAACCCATTATCGCCTGACCCCCGATTACGTGGACCGATTTCCACGAAATTTCGCACAGTTAGTATCTAGGTCATCTATATTGACGTGTTATTTTTTATTTTGACGTAGAATACGTTTTACCTTACGGTATGAGGAGTCATGTCAGGTTTTTATTGTTGTAATCTTTATTTCATTGAATTTGAGGAAACGGCTAGATGAATTTTTTTAAATTTTTTTTTGTAGGTAAATGAAGATGTTATCTTTCGTTTGATATACATTTCATATTGGTTGATATATTTCTAGTATTTTAATTTCTCAAATGAAAATTGTTTAAACACATACACTCAAACATATGTGTGGTGTTTGGTTGAGTGTTTTTGGTTGCTCAACATTGCTTAGGAACATGTATCTAGTAAAAAGTGAAACGAACAGCAAGCTAATGTTGCTTGGCAACATGTATCTAGTAAAAAGTGAAACAAACAGTAAGCTACCGTAATAACGCTTTTTTGCGAAAGCTTCAATAAAGTTGTTGTAACATTAATTTTGAATTGTAAAGCGTAAAGCTTTCACACAACGCTCGAATGCTAATGCGAAGACTCGATAAGGTAAACCTTTTTTAATATTAGGGCGGCCCTCTCAACATTCGCAGAACTTATTTCAATAAAAATATTAATTAAAATACATAAATTAAATTAAGTTTAAAAAAATTGAACATAATATTTTTTGCTTTAAACGGACTTGAATCAAATGCCGTTGGTAAATATAAAAATTACAGCAGACAGTTGTTCGAGGCCTTCGGCCACGGACTGTCCCTGCAAGCTGTGTCAGAGACACGGCCATTAAGTTTAACGTAGAATACGCCATCCGATAAGACAGAAAACATATATAACAATAAATGATAAATAATATAAGCAAATGAATTTATTGTTATATATGTTTTCTGTCTTACCGGATGGCGTATTCTACGTTAAACTTAATGGCCGTGTCTCTGACACAACTGTCTGCTGTAATTTTTTTTTATATCTCACAAACGAGCCTGTGGCCTTTGGGTAGTTTTCTACCCACTTAGGCAATAACGTGTTCTAAAATATATGTTTCTTTGTTTAATGTAATAACCTGAAAACAATAGCAATAAACGTATTTATTGTATGTTTTGATGAATATCTGCTGTGTTTATCTATTTTTAACTATTAAATTTCAATATGTGGCATGAAAACAAAGAGTGTGTGGTGTGTATGTGTGTGTGTGGGGGTGTGGTGTGTTTGGCTAACAAATTATTTGGGGCTTTCCCTTTTTTGGCTAGAGCAAGTGAAATGCAATGCAATGAAAAGTGTTTGATATATGTAGTTGTTTGTTGTGTAAATTGATACTTGATGCATTGTGTGTCGTGGTTGCGAAAGATATTCAGTAAATCTTTGAAAAAGTAAAATCGTAGTGATTTTTTAAATTTATGAAAATGTTTCGACATCGTAAAGTTTTAACTGTAAGGGAATTACAAGCAGAAATAGATGGATGGACCAGTGACGAGGAAGAAAATAGCATGGGTCATAAAGCAGATAAAATAAACTTTGTGATTACACCGCCGGATAAGGTTGACGATGTTAGTGACAATGAAGACATAGACGATAATCTCCAAATACTTCACAACAACACTCAATTTTGTAATGAAATGCCTGGCCAGTTCGAGATTGAGTAGATTTATGAGGATAATAATGTGAATCTACCACTGGTTTCTGAATTAGTGGAAAAAAACTATGATCCTTTGGATGCAGAGAATGATCCCCAACCATCTACATCCAAGTCAAAATGTCGTCTCTCAGTGGTAAACAAACCTAAATGGAGTGAAGCGCATAATTACAAATTTGAGAAACAACCTTCCGACAATGAAGAGAATGCCCAAAAAGCATTATACGAGATAATTGGTAAGTTGTGTGGCATTCCTTCGTGGTATACAAATCGTGAGAGCTATTTTTCGTTTGGATAGGATCGTACACACCATTACAATTATGGGAATGCTTTTTCGATTAAGAAGTCTTGAATATAATCATCGAAAATACGAATCAATATGCTGGACATAGAAATGTTCCTGGTTTTGTTACTTCAGTAACAGAAATGAAAATATTTTTGGGAATCTTGTATCTTACAGGATATAATACTTTGCCAACCATCAGATCCTACTGGTCAAATCAAGCATCTCTAGGATGTCAGATTGTGAAAGATGCAATGAGTCGAGATAGATTCGAATAAATAAAGCAAAACATAGGCGTTTGTGACAATACAAATCTTGATGTAAATGATAAATTTGCCAAAATTACTCCATTGAATGATGTCTTAAATATAAAATTCATGCAATTTGGTGTATTTACACACAACCTATCAGTGGATGAACAGATGATTGCATACTACGGACGCCACCCTTTGAAAATGGGTATTAGAGGCAAACCTATACGATTTGGTTACAAATATTGGGTCTTCAGCAACAGGATATTGCTACTTTTTTATCCCGTATTCTGGTGGGTCTTGGAGAGAATGTGGTTTTACGACTGTTGGAAAATATATCAGATCCAACCCAACACAATGTTACATTTGATAACTTTTTCACTAGCCATAAGTTATTGTGCACACTGACTCAAAAAGGATATTTTGCAACTGGTAACGTTCGCGACAATCGCACAAATCATGCACTACTGGATGATGTCAAATTGATGAAAAGAAAGCCGCGAGGATCATCAGATTTTTGTTTTGACAAAAATAACAAAATAATCGCTGTTCGTTGGAATGATAATTCGGTATATATAACTTATTCCCATTTTTTCCTCCAATACTAACAATTTTTGTTTTAGGTGGTCACTGTGATGTTAAATTTTTTGGGTGTAGAGACGATGTGCCGAGCCAGAAGATTTGATCGGAAAAATCGGAAGATGGCAACGATTGAGCAACCCCATCTAATACATCAGTATGGATGGAATTGATTTGTTTGATAATGCTATGAACAATTATCGCATTCAAGTTTGGTGATAGAAGTGGTATTGGCCGTTACTCACTAATGCTGTGGATGCTGCTATGGTGAATGCTTGGAAGTTGCACTGCATCTGTAGGAAAATTGAAGGCGCTCCAGCCATGAGTCAACTCGACTTTCGTATGAGTGTTGTAGAAGCATTGATAACCATATCTATAAACCGTTGCCGAGGTTATAGAAAAGTTGTCACTAATACGCAAGTAATGGCAAAGCGGATGGACAAATTTGATCATATGATTGAAAAGATTGGTAAACGATGCCGCTGTGGACAATGTGGAGGTAAAACAGAGTTTGGATGCAATGTAATGCTAACTTACATCCAAAGGACTGTTTTGCAAACTTTCATGCTGGTGCTCCAAAAAACATTGCTAAAATTAAAAAATCTAAATAGTAATAAATCTCTTACATGACATGTATTTCTCAATATAAATAAAATAAAATGTTTTTTTTAATTTCCTACATAAAAAACATATTTTTACTTGAAAAATATTATTCATATTTCGTATGTTTTAGAATACTTTACTGCCTAAGTGGGTATTTAAATACCCATGCCATAAAATCGTATATGTAGCCCAGAGGGGTGGACCTAAACCGTTGAATTTTGTTTTGAAGATTGAGGACATCGAAGGCTATAAGGTACCAAGAGGGGTTTCCAGAAGTCCAATCCATTAAATTTCTATAGGCATTTATGTTAAAAAACTTAAACTTTGTGAAAATTTTGAATTTTGACCCCCTCAATTCCAACCAAGGCATGACCCTATAAACCCATAATTTTTTTTTTAATACCTTCATCCTTCTTCTATAACTCCGTTGAAAAAGATTTGCGATACCTCTCACTTAACTTTAGGTAGAATTTATCTTAAGCAGCTCTATTTTTGGGTATTTTTCTACCCATTCGTCGTTAATGGCTTAAATTATCGCCACTTACGGCTTTCCAAATAAAACGATCCACACTTAACACTGCGCAATGTGGCAACATTTGCTGTAGTGGGAGAAAAAACCCGTTTGTACTAAGTGCCAACAAATACATGGTGCCAGCAAATGTTCTTGTAGTTGTAAGCAGCAACACCGGACATTTTATTTTCGTTCATTCGTTTCAGTTGTCAAACTTTACACAAATATATTCCAACAATACAAGAATACAAAAAAGTATAACAACAAAATACATATGATTTTGACACGCCAAACGAAAAATGTCATGGAAAAAATTTTATCACATGTTTAAATGACTATATCTGATAGATAATTATACCACGATCACTACGTATAACATTTACAATTTTGTTTTCAATCGGAAATAAAAATCTATCCTTCAAATTTAAAGATATAAAAGTATACGTAGTCTTCCATTAAATAAAATATTTTAAATGCACTGACCATGTGTAAGCCATTTTGCAAAATTCTGCTTTTGAGTCTCTCCTTGATAACATTTTCATTCACAAAAAATGATTATCAGAGATAAATTTTTGTTGCCATTTCTTGAAATTTAACATGTGGCAAAATTAGCATTGCTCAAGTCGGAATTTAAGTGGGAAATTGAAATCCCACTTAATATCGCTTAGCTGTCCCGTACAAATTAAGCTATAATTAACTTTAGCGGGGTAAAAAAAACACGCTTAGAGTTTCCAAGTTAAAAATGTTTCCAAAAAAATTAAAAATGTTTACAAAAAAATTTACATAAAATCGAGTAGACAAATTTTGATGATTTGTTGCTTCGTATCATGCGAATTTTATAGAATTTATTGACGAAAATATTTTTCCTTGCAAATTCTTTTTTGTGGTTTTCAAATTTTATTTTCAAGCGTTTGCTTCAGATGTTCGAAAATTGATATGTTTGATGATTTTTACAGAAGCATTAAATGAAAGCCATTGTGTTGTTATACAAACTAAACCGTTTCGAATACTTTGAGAAACTGAACTCAATACATTTTTCAGTCATCATATTTTCTTCAATAAGTAAATTATTATTGCAATAAAATGTGTCTTAGAGTATTATGTATTAAATATCAACCGACCTAATCAAAATGAAGACGTTAACTATTTCAATTCTGTCGATTATCATGAAAATTTTGCATCCAAAATTGAGGGCATCCAATCCAGTAAATGAATTGTACAGTGTATAAATTTTAAATCTTGATTTGGAGCTTCACCAGCAACAGTTGCACGAAACCAAAATTGTACATAAAAGCGTACAATGAAAATAGATATATCGCGTAAATATGTCTCCTCTCCTGTTGATAATTTAAATTCTTGTCGAAACATATATATCTTTAACGTATAAATCGCCTTGGACATCCAGCGTGCATGATGCATCGGACCAGGCAATCGAAAATGATGTCCTTCAGGAATTGACCCCAAAAAAAGTAGAGTTAACTCTAATAATTCTACATAATCAGTACGCGCATGGTCTCTTGACAATTCAGTTTGGCAGAAATCGAATATTTCTTCCTTTTTGTCATTTACCTGTTTAGCTACATAACTATTTGTCACACCAATATTGAATATTGTTCCAAGAAAATTTAAACCTTACAAAAAGGGGAACATTTGTGCCTGATGTAGTTCCAGCACCCGATTCAAATGCAACACGTAAAAATATTTCACTAATGTGATGCCTGCATGGAAAGTATAATAGGCTGCGACCTAATAACTGCTCTAACAAAACTGCAGCTCCATTTAATCTTCCGGAGTTAGATGCAGTTGTATAAAAACAGGCTGCCACAATTTGATCATCGATCTTCCATTCAGTCAACAAGTTAAAAGTTGCAGTTGACATTTCTAATCCAGTTGAAGCAGATAGCTTTGGTACTCCTAGAAGTTGTTCGCCTTCACTGTGTGAAATGATGATCGGCAAGCGTTCCACCTGTTCATGACCGGTCAATTCAAGGAGCATTTTACCATCCCAATGCACCACTGCTGATATCTAAAATTAAAAAGTATGTAAGTACATAATAGAAAAAGACGAACATCTTGAACCATTTATCGCAACTCTCAAAATCTGAACGAGTGAACTTTGCCTTATCACTTGTCAAAAAGTGATAAAGCGTTTTTTCTAATGTGAGTAAATTTTGACAATTATTTTTGGATGTCCTGTTTTGTTCTCGAAGCCGTTGCAATGTTCTTGTATTGAGTGCATATTCCTTGACATCAAGACCTACAGCTTCAGCAATTGCAGACATCAAATGCATAGTAGCATTGTTGGTGATTTTCCATTTGTCCAGAGAAGATAGCACACACGGGGTGAACAAATTTTTCGTCCTTCTTTTCATTGAAGATGAATCTGCATCTGCATTCGCAATTTTTATTTCCTCTAAAATCAACAACGGTGAATCGGCCTCATTCTCACTCCCAGATGATGATACAAGCCCTGCTATGAACGACGGTTTGACTAAATTATGATTACAAAAGGACATATGTTTCCTACCTTCAATACTGGAAGATGCAATTTCAGCAACGCGCTCTGCCTCTCTTCGCTTTCGAGCTTGATGATTCAATTCACGTTCTGCCTTTCGTTTTTCTCTTTTAGTTGATACTGAATCTACTGCAACTAAATGGCCTGGCCGTCCATCCTGTCGCTGCACTTCAAGAAATGCTTTATCTTCTTCAATTGACTTCATCGCTATAGCATCTGCGTGCGCGATATCGAACAGATTATTTAAATTGGCAACAAAAGCCGTTTCATTTGCTCTGCAAGACTCTTGATTTATTTCTATTTTTCAGGAGACCTTTCCATTCCTTGAATAGTTTCTCTTCTTTCGTAATGCAATGGTATTCTTGACGAATAGGAATTCGCGCCTTTGACCAAAACACTGAAGCTTCTTTAATGGTCAGTGCTGCACTTTCGCGTACAGTTAATCCCACTTTATTATGATTGTAGAAAAATACACGCAATACTTGTTGTATGGAAGGCAACTTGGATCCCAGAGTTTGAGCATAGTCATGGCCAACTAAAAAAATGTTCTTGCTTGAACATAAATTGGCCATATTCGTGACACTTAAAGAATGAATTGATTGTAGAGAAAGGAACACGTCTGTCTTGTTGCTCGATCAGAATTATATGTATATCAAGCGTCATCTAGCTTGCCAGATTGTTTCAATTTTGCTGGCTACTCTGAATGATGACAGCGGTTGCTTATTTATAAGCGGACTTATATACTAAACTAGTCAGTAGCTTACTACACGTTTTTTTCCGATTTTAACACTTTATAGAGGTTTTGCTGAAAAATACCTGAAATTAGAATTTCATCTCAAGTCGCACCTCTAAAGATAGTCAGATCAAGCTGAAATTTTACATTTTTTCTTTTAAACCAAAACAAACATTTTTGGAACCTGAGACCTTTGGCAACGTCACTTTTATAAATAAGCCGAACCCTATTGTACTCCTATACCCATTATAACACTATGAAACAGACAAAATGTGATACAATAACCCCTATACAATTTTGATGAAATAGAGTCAGAAGTTGACGAAATTTTATTGTTAAACTGATTTGTAGGACGATTTTACCGAAATTGCTTCACAGATTTTATCACAGCGCAATAAAAATTTATTAAAAAATCCAATGAGTGTTCGAACTCACGGGCGATGTGTTAACACCTTTTTGTCACACGGTACCTGTTCGATTTCTATGAAAACATTAGTAAATGTTACTTTAGAAAATAAAAAACAGCGTTCAATCGTATGATAACGTTACACTTAAATAATATTAATACCTAAAATTATTTAAAGACCAGTGCCAGCACATGTGTCATTATTTTCTTGCTTAATACTTTTTTAGTATTAAAATTTAATGAATTGTTGAATTAAATTGAAAGCATTAAGAATGGAATTAATACTGTTATTGTATTAATATTGTTTCTGGTAGTTTTAATCAATGATTTGAATTGTTGCTAAATGTTGTTAAATAGTGTATTATTGAGACATTCACCGTACGATATTCATTTAGGTGCGCCCCTCGAAACCCGCAGAGTTTGCGCGGACGTGCGCGAATCCCCGTAAATAACTAGAGAAGATAGGAAAACTTCATTCGTTTTTTTCTACAAAGAACAGATGTCCAAACGTTAAACTGTAAATTTAACTTGAAATTAGAAATTAAAATAAAAGTTTTAAAAATTGTTTAAATCAAAATTTTTTATTGCCAAAAAAGCTAGCCTCAACATTTTGGCGCTCAATTTTGAGATAATTCGCTGCCTTTGTGTGACGGTGTGCCGTTGTCGTACTGGTCCGAAGTTTACGAAGTTGGTGTTACTGCTGAGTTGGAGACAATTGTGAGGAAGGTTCTGCTGATATTTCGGAGCTGCTTTAAGTGATTGGATTCCCAGCCAAGTAACCGCTATAATCCGTGGAAATTGTAGACAGAGGCTGGTACGCTTCAGCACAGTGGAATGAGTGGTGATTATACAAAAAAATATTTAAAAGGTTGTGAAAACATAATCGTAGTTCTAGCCTCAGAGTAATTAACCATTACCAAAAAACTAAACATTTGTTCTAACCCGAAAATAAAAATTAACCTAACAAATTCCATAACCACACGCACACCCATATTCCCTCATACACACAGAAACGACTCCCATATTCCGTAATACACATAGTTCCAACTAATAATACATTAATACACGGATAATTTGCGGTTTGCCCCACACAGATCCCTTTCACACAACATTATTTAACCTCCATTTTATAAATGCACAATTAACATCATCCCATACACTGTATAAATTGCTCACACGCAATAGTTACACTCACATTTTATACACCAATAATTTACATAATTTTGAAAACACGTATAGTGTTAACACCATAGTAATTTTGATTAATTTTTGCGAGTCAATTACATTCTGGGATTTAAAATTTGTTTTATGTTTGGAAATAGATATTGGTGCTGTGAAGTGACATTGGTTGTCTGACGCAGATACTCAGTTTCTTTGTAATAAACTTTGTAAAATAACCTGAATGAAGTAAAGATTGTTAATTGTACGAAACGCACTGAAAAAAAGTGTTATTGATGTGTTAACATCTATAGCGGCGTATAGGGACTAAATCTATCAAAGTCAAAATCTGCTAAAACCAGATTTTATGCTGCTGCTAAAACCAGATTTTCTGCGACTGCGAAAGAGAATAATGACGTGTTAAACAAAAATGAGCGAGCAAGAGAGCAATGACAGAGTGGTGTGGCAGGGGTGAGGCAAACGAATTGTGTCTATGTGTCTGTTGCTGTTGCTGAACGGAGATATAAAGCATAGCCACGCAAAATTTCATTTGCAAGGGCATGGGCTTGCGCAGTCGACGTTATGGTGACATACTAATACGTCAGCTACTTCGTACAAAGTATGTGTGATGTTGTGTGTCTGGCTGTTCCGTTGCTGTTGATATGGCAAATATGTGGTTATGTGACACACGTATACGTCAGCTACTTCGGACAAAGTATGTGTGATGTTGTGTATTTGGTTGTTGTTGCTATGGCCAAACAAAGCGAGTCATTTGATGTTCAGCATTGCCCGGTGTATACAAAAACAAGTAGAAACGGTGTTAAGTTCGGCCGGGCCGAAGCTTATATACCCTCACCATGACAATTTACACTCACACTCTCCACTATTTGCATTTCCCTAACAGTTTTTATTTTAAGTACCCCCCCTACACCCACCACCCAAACAAACACTCCACGCCACAGCAAGCACAAATAAATCACCAACATATCAGTAGAAGTAGTTGTTGTTGGTGTTGTTGTTTTTTAATTATAGTGAAAGGTAAGTCCAATAAAATGTGGGAGCGGAGCACTCTCAGAGCAAAGAGAGTAATGACGTATTATGCGTATATAAAAATGAGATAGCAAGAGAGCAACGACAATTTTGTGAACTTGTGTAGCGTATGTACGAGTATAACAATATGTGTATGTATATACTTTTGTGGGAATAAAACAAAAAGTATTGAGCAAGAAAATAATAAGCAAAGTATTGAACATGTGCTTGCGCTGGGTCTTTAAATAATTTTAAGTATTAATATTATTTAACTGTAACGTCATCATATGATTGAACGCAGTTTTTTAAATTCCAATGTAACATTTACGAATGTGTTCAAATCGAACAGGTACCGTGTAGCAAAAAGGTGTTAACACATCGCCCGGAGTTCGAACACTCATTGGATTTTTGTTTATTAATATCTTCGAAGGAAAACGAAAAATTTCGGCACAACAAACACATAATTTTTAAGTGTGTGATCGGCTAAGGGTAATATCACCCCAATTAAGAACCTGTTTTCGCCGTGACAACGATAGTAATGATTTGTTTAGTCAAATGAAACGATTCGGCTACAAAACAATCAACAATTTATTAAGCGAACAAAATACAATGAAATTTATGATGGTGGAAGTGAAATTGATGACGAAGTCGTCGACCCGAACTTCTTCACTGAAATTATTAGTGACAGTAACTCATAAATATCGGAAACGGATAACGAAGAAGAATTAAACACGACTCTTATTGCAGGACAAGGCATCGAAGGAGAAGCACGGCAAAGCGAAGTTGAAATAAATAATAGCTCTACTTCTGAATCTCGTTATTATTATGGAAAAACGTTTCAAATGGTCAGCACAAGAACCACAACGTTTTAGTAGAACTCCCTTACATAATATCATAAGATTACCAACTTCAGTGGGTTCCCCAAATAGTCACTAGAATCAGAAAATATAATGCGTCGATATTGGTCACAAATTTTTGATGACTCTATTGAAAATATAGTCATTGAACACACCAACAGAAAGCTAGACATACAATATCAATCAACAAACAAATTAGAAGCGAAGTCTTTGGATAAAATTTAATTTTGAGCTTTTTTGGGCTTATTGCTCTATTCATCTATTTTCAAATCTAATCGAGAATCCATATATCTTATAACGGGTTTTTCAATAAGAGCGCTACAAAAGTTTTTGTAAATAAAACAAAACCGGCTTTAGATCGCAATGATATTCTTTATTCCTGTGAAAGTACGTTCGATGCCATTATGTATGGAACCCGATTTATTTTGCATGGCCACCATGGGCACACTTGCAGAAGTCCAGACGCTGAACCCAATTTTCGACGGTTTTCAAGCATAAATCGGCCGATACTACTGGAATTTCACGTTCAATATTCGTACGAAGTTCATCAATCGTCGCTGGCTTGTTGGCATAGACCATAGACTTGACGTAGCCCCACAGGAAATAATCTAACGGCGTCGAATCGCACGACCGAGGCGGTCAATCGACTGTGCCATTTCGTGAGATAAGACGTTCACCAAACTTGGCTTCCAATAAATTGATTGTGGCATTCGCATTCGCTCCAAGTCCATATTATCCAGTTGGGGCCAAAAATATTCGGTTATCATTGAACGGTAGCGATTCGAATTCACAGTAATGTGCCGGTCTTGATCATCACGGAAAAAGTACGGCCCAATGACGCCGCCGGCCCATAAACCGCACCAAACCGTAATTTTTCCGGGATGCAATGATGACTCATGGATTACGTGTGGATTGCTGTCTGACCAATAACGCATATTTTGCTTATTGACGAAGCCATTCAGCCAGAAATGAGCCTCATCGCTGAAGATGATTTTCCGATGAAAATCCGAATCATTTTCAAGTTGTTGCTCAGCCCAATTCACGAACATACGACGCTTATGGTGGTCAAGCGGCTTCAGTTCTTGCGTCAATTTGATCCTGTAAGGATGTAGGCCAAGAGCTTTTCGCAAAATTCGCCACAACGACGTCACAGAGATGCCCAACGCTTGAGAACGACGTGTGACAGACACATTTGGGCTTTCTTGAACTGAAGCCTCAGCGGCAGCAATATTCTCGACACTACGGGCACTTCTTTGTCTCACTGGCACGGGAACATTTTGTACTGTGCCTGTGGATTCAAATTTTTCCACTAGACGCTCAATTGTTGATCTGATAGGACGATTATGACGACCATAAATTGGACGTAGCGCTCTTAAAGTTGAGGCCACTGACTCCAAATTTCGGTAGGTCCATGATGAAATGGCAAACCTTACTGAAGAGAAATGTCAAAAGAGCGGGAAAAAATATGTCGTCGTTTGCTGTCCTTATCGATTTACTTTTGTAGCGTCGCTGTTGAAACACCCTTTACTATGGAAAGAACTCAGATGGTATCAACCTTACAAGTGATGAAAAAAGCTTGCAGTGCCAACTTAATCAGTATTGAGATTATGCAGTATAATTGAAGGGACTAACAGGAACATTACTGCAGATAAATGGTTCTCATCAATTCAATTAGCTCAAAAATTAAAGGAACGTCAAATTACTTATTTGGGTACTTTAAGAAAAAATAAAAAAGAGATTCCTTTAGAATTTTTACCAAATAGAAATAGGTTAGTTGAAAGTTGTATTTATGGAATTACAAAATAAATTACACTTTTATCTTACGCACCCAAAAAAAACGTTCAGTAATTTTAATTTCTAACATGCATCATCAAAAAGCAAGTGATCCAGTAACTAATAAGCCAGAAATGATAAAAAAAATAAATGGTTTCCCATTACATTCCATGAAGGGACAGGGGAGAACTACTCACTATCACTGAGCTGTGCGTTTTCCAGTTTTCACTCACTGATTGGGACCTACAGTTTTGCACCGATTCCTAACGGTATTTTGAGAAGCTTTTTCATGGCTATATACTCGATAGTTTCGCCGTCACTATGCGAGGTTACCGCCGCCGAAAGGAATATTAAGGTGGTCAGAGCAGGGTTCGAACCCAGGATCTCATGTACAAGAGCCGTGCACACTAACCATTGCACCGCCGACGGCCACAGCCAGAAATGATAGCCGACTACAATAATACTAAAGGAGGTATTGATGAGCTTGACAAAAAGTGTTCAATGTATGCATGCAGTCGCCGTACAAGACGTTGGCCTTTAGTTTTATTCTACAGATTAGTGGATATAAATGCAGTTAATGCACACATTTTAAATCAATCTTCTCGTAATTACAATGAAATTTCAAGAGCGGACTTTTTAAAAACACTTGCTAGAAATTTAGTTGTGCCACACTTACAAAGAAGGGAGCACAACCAAAGAGTAACTCGTTCACTACGAGATATTATTCATATGATATTGGGTTCTGACTCACTTCCCCAGCCTGTTGTGCAAAAACAAAGTACTACAAGTAAATTATGTTACATTTGCCCTAATAAATTAAAAAGAAAATCAACTCACACATGTCTACAGTGCAAAATACCAATGTGCAATGGCTGTAGCAAGCGTTTATGTATTAATTGTACGAATTATGATTTTGACGACTGATAATTTGAACTTAAAAGACTTATTTTTAAGCATTTAAAAGATATTGAAATGTTCCTTTTGTATAGGCTATGGAAAAATGCCGTTTAATTTATTTTTTTTTAAGCTTATAATTTTTTAAGGTTCATGTACAAAATATATCTGTTTTTCATATAAAGAAGGCTTGTGAAATAAACAACGCCGATAGCTGTCGAAAAAACGTAGCAAATAAAACTATACATTACAACTTTTCACCTCGTAACTTAGCTTAAAATACTGATTGTTACTTTTTAATATATAAGAGATATTGAAATGTTACTTTTTTTTAATAAATATATAATATTAGGCTGTGGAAAAATGCCGTATATTTTTTTGGTAAGTTTATATTTTTTAAAATGTAGAAGTAAAGAATACATGTATTTTTTTGTTAATATATAAAAGGCTTGAGAAATAAACCACAAGTTTTTAAAAAAAATCCGTAATTTTTTAAATTGTTTTCCTAATTCTGTATTCAGAAGTAATTAACCGTGAGGAATCTAAGTATGAAACCATTATAATATATAAACGTTAATTGTAATACTTAACACACCGAAAGAGTCGACAAAGGGATTCAATGATATCAAAGAGTTAGAATTACAAATTGGCTTGTTTTGACTCAAATTATGGTATTCTGCTGAAAAACTAAATCTCTAGACCATTCGAATAAGCAATTCTCTACCCCTTTTGACATCTAATGTTGTTAACGGGAATCTACGCGACACGACATTTGGTGTACCAGATTTATTAATATATGCATAAATTCTAGACATCTTCCCAAATGATAAAATGTATTTACAATTTAGCGATAAATCTGGATATTTAACTGATGAGGATATAGGACATTTTTTCTTCTCAGGAAGATTTCTTAAAACCATTGGCTGTTCAGGCCAAAAACGATCACCTTGACCAAAGATTAGATGTGGCTATTTCTTGAGCGGTAGCACCTCTTGAAATGATGTCAGCGGGATTTATATTAGTGGGCACATATTTCCATTGCATGTTTGATGTTAACGACTGTATCCGACTTATTCGTTTTTCAACGAAGACTTGATAGTTTGAGGATTCTTCTCTAATCCATGACAAAACTACTGTCGAATCTGACCAGCAATAAATTTTCCCAAAGAGGATATCCGTTTGTAAAATTGAGTGTATTAATTCAGCAAGTATGAGTGAAGAAGAGAATTCTAATTTTGGTACGGTCAACACTTGTGTTGGAGCAACTCTAGATTTAGAACGCAGAAGATGAGTATAAATATCATCGTTCTTCTTACTAAGCAAATAAATGCAGACACCATAAGCGGCCGTACTAGCATCGCAAAATGCATGTATTTCGCATTGTCCGTCAGATGACGAAACATTTCTCGGAAATTTACATCTTTCTATGAACTGAAATTCATTACATAAATTATACCAAATGCTCTTTAATTCTTCAGAGAATGGTTCATCCCAATCAATTTTTTGCTTCCATAAGCTCTGAAGAAAAATTTTCGCCCTCACAAGAATTGGGCCTATAAGTCCAAGGGGATCATAGAATTTTGCAACCGTAGATAATACAATTCGCTTGGTAATGTGTGAATTTATTTTAAATGGAATGAAAGAGAATAAAAACTTGTCGGCTTTGGGGTCCCATATCTATTTTTCACAAAGCAAACTATATCCAGCTTAGTGTGATTAGTGGCCCATAACCTATTAAGCAGAGGAAAAATAGGCAGCGAAGTGGAACAGTTTTCATAACATCACTGCCATCTCCAAATTTTGAAAACGATTCTCTATCACTTTCATCAATGCCATTCAAAATACGTGAGTCATTTGAACACCATTTTCTAATAGCAAAATTTTCTTTATAAATTAGTTGGGCTGTTTGTTTAAGAATTTCTTGAACTTGGGCTACAGAATTTCCGCCTGATATAAGATCGTCAACATAGAAATCACGAGGAACCGTCCTTGAACCAAGTGGGTAATTATGTTTTTCATCAAAGGCCAGTTGATTCATTGCACGAATGTAAAGAAACGCTGCAGATTTTGTGCTATACGTGACAGTGACAAGTTTATATATTTGTAAAACTTCATCTGGATTGTCCCGCCACAGAATACATTGTTGAAAATTATCTGGATACGACACCTTGACACATCGGTACATCTTACAAATATCCCCAGTAAGCGCATATAAAAATTTCCGAAAACGTAAAAGAATGTTAAAAATATTTTCTTGAATCGTTGGCCCACACATAAGAATGTCGTTTAATGATAGCCCGGTAGACGTTTTAGCGGAACCATCAAACACCACACGCAATTTGGTCGTGGTGCTGTCCGCCTTGGTCACACAATGATGATGTAGAAAATATTTACTAATGTGTTTGGAACAATTTGAAACCAAAGACATATGGTTAAATTCTTTATATTCGTTCAGGAATGCTACATATTGCCTTTTAAGTTCGCAATCCTTATTTAGACGTGCTTCTAATTTTTTGAAGCGACGTAGAGCATTATTGTATGAATTACCAAGAGCTTGAGGAAAATTATTAAAAGGCAAGCGGACGGAAAAATCTCCTAATTCGAGACGGCGATAGTTTTCCAGAAAGTGATTTTCGCAATAGAGTTCATCCCTTCTCATATTTGGGGCAGATTCAGCAATATTTTCTATTTCCCAGAAACGGCGTAATAAAATATCTAAATCATTCAAAGTTTCGTTTTGGTCTATATGCGAAGCCACAAGGCAATGATTTGACTTTCGAAAACATCTAGCACCTCCTGCAACGACCCAGCCGAAATCAGTTTTCTGTAGAAGTGGCAACCCTGTGCCAAGGCGAAACTTTCCTTCATACAATGATTCGAAAAACAAATCTCCTCCAATTAGTAAATCTATTTGTCGTGATTGGAAGAATAGTGGATCAGCAAGCTGCTTATCTTGAGGAATATTCCAATTGGAGATGGCAAGTGTATAAGACGGCTGATTATCCACGATTTTCGGAACAACAACTGCGGATACCCAGGCTGACTTTTGGTTGATGCGAGATTGAATGAAGATATCTAAAATCCTCGCTGAGCTTAAATTTGACTGGCCGATGCAAGAAACATGGGTTGCTGTTCGATGCTGTTTGAGTTGTAGTGTAGTGGCTAAATTTGATGTCACAAAATTTGCCTGAGATGCCGAATCCAGTACAGCTCTACATGGAATGAAAGAACCCGCTTTATTTTTAGTGAAAACTGTAGCAGTAGCTAGCATTGTAGTGATATTTTATTCACTTGGTTTATTTTCAGGCGAATTATTCGAAACGACTAGAGATGATTGTGACAAATGTGTCGAGGTAGACGTGGCCTTGGCAATAGAAGATGTAGAGGGCAAGTTCATATTTGTAGACTCTGCATTTAAAGAATTAGAAGAAGTTAGGAAGTCAGGATTTGGATTATTCTCTGGAAAGGTATTTGAATCTAAATGAAGCAAGGTATGATGCTTCGCCGAACATTTGCGACAGCCGCTGGACTGACAACCTTTCACCATATGGCCTTTGCGCAGGCAATTTAAACAAAGATTTAAAGATTTTGCTTGTTGGAAGCGAGCATATTGTGTTTGAGAAAGAAAATGTTGACAATTGTACACCAGATGAGATTCAGAATTGCAAATAGGGCACACTTTCGATGCGTTAGTAGACACTACCAGATATTTCTTAAGGTTGTTAGTGTTAAACATTTTAGATCCCACCTGATTATTTGATGCTCCATAACCAATGCTGCATTCAACAGTCTCTATCATTTGCCATCTCCTTTGAAGAAATTTGACCATGGCATGCCACGTTGGTAATTCGTTGACAGGCCTAGATTCCTCCCACTTAGTTTGTGTGGCGACGTCCAATTTCCGAAAAATTACGTATATTAATAGACAATCAGATACTTGGTCCTTGGTTCCCATTGAAAACAATGCTCGAAGATGTGAATTAACGCCATGGCTCAAGCTTCTCAACTGAGTCACTTATCCCACCTCAACACTGTCCAATGCCACAATATCTCGGATGTGTGCCTGAAAATTTAAACGTTAATTATCAAATCTTCGTTTTAATATATCAATTGCTTTGTCGTAATTTATTTCATTTAATTCCAACGAATGAATAGAATCTAGACCTGGGCCACTTAAGTTTGATCGCAAATATTGAAATTTTTCGATTTTCGTGAGCTCCTCATCACCACCAACAACTGTTTTAAACATTGAGAAAAAATCCGGAAGTCGAGTCCGCTGTGGTTGTATGACGATTGACGGCTGAGTTTCATCGAATGTTGATTGCCTTACTAATGAAGTATGCTTCGGCTGGTACCCCATATGCGTCCGTGTTAAAATTGTTTTAGCAGAAATGTAAAATGTCGCAGCTTCAACGGGAACGACACTATCTATGGGCAGCTTAAAATGAACTATATATTTTCTCTAGCATGTCGAGTTTAACCGTGAGACCAGCTTCATCCAGTGTCAAATTATCTATGTTCACCTCGCTCCAAATCTCCCAAACGTTGTTGTAATAACGTTGACTTTCGCTCAGCCATGACGACAATCACGTCGGGGTCACCAATGTTTTCGCCGTGAAATCGAATACACGGATATGTGCAAATTTATTTAGCGAGCAAAACGATATATGCCTTCAGTTGACAACGATAGTAATGATTTGTTTAGTCAAATGAAATGATTCGGCTACAAAACAATCAACAATTTATTAAGCGAACAAAATACAATGTAATGATGACGATACGGCGATGATGATACAGCAAAACAACAAGACCGGTCTAGAGGAAATTTTGAATTATAGAGTTGAATTTATAGCAATTCAAGAGAGCTTTCTGCACAGTTATTTCTTATTTAACTCATAAGTTGGAGAAGTGATATTAATCGATAACTGTATAATGGATAATATTAGCACACTGAGAAAAATGTATATTTACAATTTCAAGAATAAAATATGATTGTGAAATTCAACAACTGTTGTCAAACATTATGCAGTAGCTGGACAGTACCTTTTAGAGGATAGGGCAGGTACTTTATGAAACAATTGATGGCGTGCCAAAATGAAATTGAACGCTTAACTCCAGATGACAATAAAACAGGTGAGCTTGAGGAAGTTTGTATAAGTACAAAATCGTTGATACTGTCGCGCTTAAGTAGGAGTCGTCGTACTAGTATACATGATTGTTCAATGAGAGCACAACTTCCTCCTGCGAATCGCCTTCCTCATCTGAAACTTCCAAATTTCAGTGGGATGTATTCAGAGTATAGAAATTTCATCACTTGCTTCAATAATTTGGTTCACGATGAACCAACATTGACGAAAATAGAAAAATGTAATCATTTGTTGGCAAGTCTGCAAGATGATGCTTTACGAACAGTAAAGGCTTTTCAGGCGAATGAGGACAATTATGATAATGCGTTGAAAAGACTAGCTGAAAGGTACGATAACAAGTGTTTGATCTTCCAAGATCATATTGCGGCACTTTTCTGTTTAAAAAAAATTAGCAAACCTAATGCCTCAGAGTTAAGGGAAATAATAGATACTGTTTCAGCTGTATTAGACTCGCTTTCGCATCTTGGTACGGAAAAAGATATCAGACATGCGATTGTAATTTACTTAGTGCTGTCGAAAATAGACTCAACGTCTAAGGCCAAATGGGATGAACAGCTAAGTTACACAACATTGCCACAGTGGAGTGATTGTGTTTCTGTTATGTAGGGCATTGTCAATTCTTAGAGGTCAATGAAGACAAGAATTCTAGGCCAGAACAAAGTTCATTTAAGGACAACAAGGCAAAGCCGAATAATAGCGATAGAAAAAATTCAAAGTTACCTTTTTCTTGTACGCAAGAACAAAGAGAGGAATGCATACAGGAATGTATACAAATCAAAGATTTGAATACATAAAGAGAAAAGGTTTGTGTATTAACTGCTTGAGGATTGGATATTCTGTGAAAAATTGGCATTCTCCACATTGTAATCAGTGTCAACGGCCACATCACTCGTTATTACACAATGAAGATTTGATAAAACGTAATTTCGCTGCTAGCAATTCAACTAGTTCAGCACAATGGACCCAATATAACGCTATCAAACGACTACTACCGATGATCGTAGTTTAGTCCAAAGTAATAATGTATCGATGAATAGGAGTAACATACACATGCAACGACAATGTACGTACACGGAAATTAACAACAAGTAATTCTAACGACTGCAATAGTGCACTTGGACAATTAAATTAGGTCTATTGCTAAAAACTTCATTAGGTTGGATAGTGTCTGGTAAATATAAACCTAGAACAAATGTGAACTCTCAGATTTGCCACGTAACGCTTGTTGGCGATAACGAAAATCTGTCAATGTTGAATGAGCTAGTTTAAAAGTTTTGGGAAATAGAACAAATATCAAATTGTAGTAAATTTACGGAAGAACAGCTTATGTGCGAAAATATGTTTAACGTTAACACAAAACGTACATATGATGAAACATTTTAAGTACGGCTTCCTTTTAAAACGGATCCGATAAATTTAAGAAATGTATTTGAAATAGCAAAACGTCGATTTCAGTCTCACATGTCACTTATGGACAATGTTATTCCAAGCGGGCCTCACTATTTCATCCCGCATCAATGGGTGATCAGAGCTCATAGAACTACAACAAAGTTAAGAGTTATATTCGGTGCTTCAAGCAAAACGTCTACTCATTTATCGCTGAATGATACTCCAATGGTTGGCCCGACTATTCAAGATGACTTGTTCTCAATTTTGTTGAGATTTCGAACGCACAAATATGCCATTACGGCAGACATTATAAAACTGTATAGGCAATTCAATGTGGACAAAGATAATCGCAAGTATCAAATGATTTTATGGCGTGAAGATCCGACTTTGCCTATTCAAATTTATGCGTTGAATACTGTTACACACTGTTTCTTGCGATTCGCTGACTACAAGAAATCAGTGAGATTTTCAAGGACGTATATCCTGTTGGGTCAAATGTTATCGCCAAGGACTTCTAAGTCGGTGATTTACACACTGGCGCTGACGAAATGGAAAGTTTGAAGCAAATTCATGACGAAGTCATTAAAATTGTACGTTCATATGGATTGGACTTAGCTAAACGCCATTCAAACTGCAGCGAGTATAATAGTGATCAGCTCGTGACGCCACTGGAGTTTTCTGGCTCCGATTCAATTATAATGCTTGAAATAAAATGGAATCCGCGGAAAGATGTTTTATGTTTTCAGTCAGAAAATTACTTTGAAAACCTGTCATCTACTAAGATGAATATTTTATTAATCTAGTCTCGCCTATTTGATCCTTTGGGATTAATGGCTCCCATTAGAATTCGGACAAAAATCATTCTTCAAGAATTGTGGTTGGGATGAATCGATTCCTCAACATTTGGAGACCGCGTGGAAAATGTTTGAAGATACATTGTCGCAAATAAGTTCAGGGGGGTTACTATGTATCTCGATTCGAAATTTAAATATTACGGATTCGGATTTTTCCTACCAACTAACTCGAATTCGCAAATACATTTCCTACTTTCGAGTTGCCATATCCGATTATCGGATACTCATACTCTACTTTCGGATGCGCATCACTATGTTCTTCGAATTTAGATGTCAAAGTCGGTCGAAAGTTGACATTTGTATTCGTTTGATGTTTAGTTAACGGATGAAATATTAAAAAATATTTACAAAATCGAAACAACGATAGCAGACGCTGAAAAATTTAAGTATTTCTTAAATATATATATATTAATAGATAAATGTTAATTCAAGTCTTTTTCAATAGGGAAAATACTACGAAAAATTTAAATACAAAGCAAAGCCAATTTCAGATCATGCTCAACTTTATGACGGAGCATCCACAGTTGGCTAAGGGGTACATAAAGGCTGCGGACGCCAAATAAGTCACCAATGATTTATGTGCACGATTGGCAGAAGACCTAAATGCAGCCGGTCCACCATTGCGGGAAGTGGTCGGTTGGAAAAAGGTAAGTAATACATACATAGTTTGTCCAGAAATGGAAATTAATTTTCTCTCCTTAGGTTTGGGCAGACCACAAGACCCACCTTAAGGCCAAATTGCGGAAGAACCGCATTAATTTTTCGGGCACAGGCGGTGGCCCGGCAAAAATGTGTTCATTCACCTCACTTCAAGAAAGCATAATTAATTTACTTCAAATGAAGGAGGCGGTTGACGGTATGACTGGGGTGCGAAAATTTGGTGCAAACAGTACCCACACAACTGGCGACGACACTGCTACGGCAACAACCAGTAACAACGCCGAGCAAGATGTTTACACATTACATGATTACATGTGTAACCAACATGATATGAGGGAGACAGATGAATTGGTGTCTGCCCCTTCCCCACCGCGTTGTTCATCAATTGCTCACACACCACGAGCACCATTCAACCGCGCTGTGCCGAAAAAGCAAACACTGCTGGAACAGCAAGTCAATAATCAAATGGAGTACCACAAGCGCTCCATATCAGTGTTAGAAGAGATAAATAGTAATTTAAAATCTCTAGTTAAATACAAAAGAAGGCAAGTAGATATAGACGAGACAAATTATAAGCTTGCAAAAAGGAAATTCGAACATGAACTTAAATTGGACGTTGAAAATAAAAAACTTAAACTTGCAAAACTCGAATTAAAGAGAGAGATGATAGAAATTGAAAAAAAACAAAAATAGTATTTTTTCAACCTTTTTCTCCAGTATGTAAGTGTTATATTAGTACCTAAGCCTTTTACTTGCCTTAAACTATTATAAATGAATTAATGAAAAGAACATCAGTGAAAATAAATGAATTGCTATTTTATAAATTGTTTTTTATTTGATTTCTTAAAGCTTGGGCTAAGGCTAAGAACTGATTTCTCTCTTCAGAATCTGAAACAGCGGTTGAGGTCAATTCCATTTCTGCCTCATTATTCGGTATTTCTGAAGGTGGTTCGACATTATACTCCAAACAAATATTGTGTAATGCACAGCGTACATTTAATATTTGTGCGACCTTTTCCGGTGCATAATGCAATTCTCATGCTGCGAGCAAGCAACGAAATCTGCCCTTCAATACACCAAACACACGTTCAATTATCGATCTTGCCTTACAAAACCGCTTATTAAATCTGCTTTCCGCAGAATGTTCATTGGCGCTCCTATACGGTGTAAGGATCCATGGCTCCAATGGGTACCCAGAGTCTCCTACGAAAAAAAACAAATTGTAAATAAATGATAAATAGCAATTAAATAATTAAATTACCTATTAGCCACAATGACTTGTCGCCATTAACAAATGCATTCTTCTAACTAGACGTTCATCTGACAGGCTCCATACGTGAGAGTCGTGTGATGTTCCTCCGTAACATCCAATCACTGCTCTTATGCGCATTGTATGATCGCATATCTTAAATGACAAAGAAGAAGGTTGCAGAAGGTGGCATGGGTGAACGATGTCCTCCCCTCAATAAAACAATAGCCTATACAACAATAAATTCTACACATGTAGGATATTATTTCATTTAGGGGATGATATCATATTGCAAAATACTTACAACCATTGCATTTATGCTGTGTTCGAGTTTCCGGTTGAAAAACAAGTGCTCGTTTTTAGATGGCCTGACCATTTGGATGTGAGTACCATCTACAGCTCCTATTATCCCTGGAATTCAAGACGTGGCATAAAAGGAATTTTTAGCAGCTCGATTTTCGTCTTCGCTCATGACGAAATTTATGTGCTTTGAGCACAAAACATTCTCTATAGCATTGCATACTTCCTTGATACAGTTTGACACAGTTTGTTGTGCCAAGCCAGCAAACCGGTCTTGACCGATTTAGTGTTGGTACCCACCTTGCCCAAGAAACTTCAGTGTAGCACCCAATTTGATTGTGGGTGTTACACCAGTCGATCTCATGGTTGTTGGCAGCGCCGCACTAATGCTCCCTAGTACATAGTTAAATGCTTCCTTGTTAAGCCGAAAATTTCGCACAAACCTGCAAACATAAACACGTTAAAATATGTACACATACACCATATTTAACAAATTGTTACTTACATTGCATCCGTCAACTGCATAAAGTCTACACCATCGCGTAAGATTTTACGTTCCAATCGCTTGTCTTTATTTTCTAACCAAAGGCCAACCGAATCCATTTTTATAATAAACAAATATTTCTTGTTTACTTTTATTTTTATTGTTTTGACATTTTTGCGTAAGAAATGCTGCCAACTTTAAATAATACATTCGAAAGTACTGCCAAAAAGAGTTCCAATTAGTGGCAGCACTTTTCACTCGATCCTAAAGTGTCGAATAAAACTTTCGAGCTGTTCGAACTTTCGAATCGAGTTACATAGTAAGCCCCCAGTTGTTATACCCCGATTTGTTGGTACAACGCTAAACGCGTCTGTCCAAATTCATGGTTTCGCATATGCCTCAATGCGAGCATATGGCTGCTGCATATACGCAGTATCCAAAGACATGAATGGTATAAATAGCCGATTGCTAGCAGCAAAGTCGAAAGTAGCGCCAGCAAGAAAAGTACAAACGTTACCATGATTAGAATTGTGTGCAGCACATTTATTGGCAAAACTCTGGTATACAGTAAAGCCAAATGTTCTAACATTTCATGTGGATAAGATAATCTTTTGGAGCGATTCTGAAATTGTTTTGCACTGGATTAAGACCCATCCATCGGCACTGAATACGTTTGTTAGCAATCGGCTGGCACAGATTCAAGACATGGCTGTTGATGCAAACTGGCGTTATGTGCCTACAGCTGAAAATCCAGCCGATATAGTATCTTGAGGCTGTGATGTATTAGGATTAAAAAATTCGTTGTGGTTCTCAGTGCCACAGTTTCTGACTTTGAACTCAGATATGTGGCCAAATAATTCTCATTGTTGTTTGTCACCGGACGCGCTTGCTTTGGGAAATATAAAGACGAAGGTAGCACTTGTCCATACAGAAGTGCGTTTAGAGAACACTATTTTATGTATGATTGAAAAATTTTCTTCATATGGGAAAGTGGTCCGTATAGTAGCTTATGTTATCAGGTTTGTACGATATACCAAGAACAAATGTCGCGTAAACTCTATAGCGTTGGATACGAAAGAATTGAATTTTGCGTTTTTGAAAATTGTGGAAATAATTCAGAATGTTGAATTTAAGGAGGATAAGGACAACTTGGCTAAATTGTCCCTTTCAAAACAATGCCATATTCTAATGTTGAATCCGTTTAAACAACAGTGTAGTATGGATGGATTGAATGTATTGCGCGTAGAAGGGCGGTTAAGCAATGCTCCGATACTGTATGATGAGAAATATGCTCTATTATTGTCGAGGGATTCGTATTTCATTCGGATATATTTCGCTGAGTTGCACATATGTAATTGTCATGCAGGAGCAAAGGCTTTAATTACACTGTAAAGGGGAAGAATATGGGTAATAAATGCTCGACAATTAGCTCGGAAGATAGTTAATAACACTGTGTGTGATTTTTGCACTTTAAACATCTGAATTGAGTGAAACATAGCGAACCTGCATAATTTTGATACGCTGAATATAATGGCATTTCCCGTTTTTCTCTACCACGTCAAAATTTCGAGATATTTGACCCCAAAGTTTGCTGGGCTGTCAACAACTGTAATATTTTTGAGACTGAATTAGAGGCAGAACGCTTCAAAATTGAGGTTTGACTTCTGAGTAAGAAATGTAGAGGACTTTAAGAAGAATACCAACTTCAAGTTTGTACCCCCTCTCCTCCCCCTTACCCCTAATAACTCGACAAAAACATTATTATTATGGGTAAGGGGGAGGAGAGGGGGTACAAACTTGAAGTTGGTATTCTTCTTAAGGTCCTCTACATTTCTTACTCAGAAGTCAAACTTCAATTTTGAAGCGTTCTGCCTCTAATTCAGTCTCAAAAATATTACAGTTGTTGACATCCCAGCAAACTTTGGGGTCAAATATCTCGAAATTTTGACGTGGTAGAGAAAAACGGGAAATGCTATTGGATTCAGCGTATCAAAATTATGCAGGTTCGCTATGTTTCACTCAATTCAGATTTTTGGTTACACACAGTGTAATTGTTCAATATGTTTCCGATTCAAGCCCAAGTTAAGCTCACAGATAATGGCTGATTTACCTCAAGATAGATTGACGAGTTGTCGTCAATTCTGGGTGTGTGGTGTCGATTTATGTGGACCTGTAATGACAACTTTGAAAATGAGAGGAAGGCCACCGGTAAAAACTTATGTGGCGGTATCTGTCTGCGTTGCATCTAAAGCAGTACATTTGGATGCATTGTCTGATTTACAAACTGATACCTTTTTGCCCACTTTAAACAGGTTTGTAGGCAGAAGAGGTTTGCCGAAAAAGATATGGTGCGACAACGAAACAAATTTCGTCGGGACCGCAAACCTGTGGAACGAGAAAGCGGGGACCAAAGTGCAGCAACTTTTGGGATATGTGGCGTCAGGACTACGTGAGAGGCCTGCAAGCTCGCACCAAATGGACATGCCCAGACGACAACCTCAAAGTAGGAGAGGTCGTCATCGTCCACGAGGACAACCTTCCACCGCAGAAGTGGCTCGTTGGCAGAATAGTCGCGGTCGAGGCCAGCAGCCACGGCAAAATACGCGTCGCCAGCGTAAAAACGGCTAGCGGTACGTATGGACTACCGATTCACAAGTTAGCCGTGCTACCCCACGAGCAGTTGCAAGACCAATAAATTACTTATGGAAGTCTTTCAAAGGGGCCGATATTGCGGGAAGTATGTTTTCCAAAATCAACATGTTTTCGGAAACCAACATGTTTTCATATATTCTTTATTATTAAAGTTGAATGAATTGTTGAATTGAATTGAAAGCATTAAGAATGGAATTAATACTGTTATTGTATTAATATTGTTTCTGGTAGTTTTAATCAATGATTTGTATTTTTGCTAAATGTTGTTACATAGTGTATGATTGAGACGCTCACCGTACGTTATTCATTTAGGTGCGCCACACGAAACCCGCAGAGTTTACGCGGTCGTCGCTATTTAGGGCATTGAGTTGATCGAATCCCCGTAAATAACTAGAGAAGATAGGAAAACTTCATTCGTTTTTGGATTTCTACAAAGGATAGACGTCCCAACGTTAAACTGTAAAATCACTTAAAATTAGAAATTAAAATAAAACAAATAAAAGTTTTAAAAATTGTTTAAATCAAAATTTTTTATTGGCAAAAAAACTTGCCTCAACACACACATTGTTATGTTCGTACGTAAGCTACACAAGTTCACACAATTTTCGTTGCTCTCTTGCTATGTCGTTTTTATATATGTACGTATAATACGTCATTATTCTCTTTTATTATTATTTATTTATTATTAATTTGTTTATCCTACACAACAAGATATAAATCTTATAATTACTGCACAGGAATTTATAATGAAAGACTTTATATTGCATAGTGAATAATGAACAGTGAATAGTGTACAAATTAAACTTGAAATTAAAATTAATTTATTAATTCAACTTAACAAAATCTTTCATACAGTAAAGGAAGGAAAAAAAATCTTTCAATTTTTGAAATTAGGTTTTCTGATCAACAATAAAACAACACTGGTAACAATTTGTAGTTTTCTAAAAAACATTAAACAACAAAAAAAATTAATATTAACGCAAAAATGAAACATTTAATATAAATATACTAATAATAAATAACATATCGCACCCTAAATACAAAAGAGTCATAACTCAAAATTTTCAAATTTAAATTTTTTGCTTAAAAACAATAACCAAGGACCATTTCTATCCACTGTAATAATCTGACGTCGTTTACTCTTCCTTTTCGTCAAAAAAATCTTTTATGAATATGTCTATTAGCGAGTATTTTCATACATATTTCTAATTAACCAAATCAGTTTTTTGGCTCTTTTGTAGTTAGGGTGCGATATATAAAATGAGGCAATAATAGAAGTTTAAAAAAAAATTAAAAAAAAAAAATTTTAAAAAATTAAAACAAAAAAAATTTGAAAATTTAGACATTTGTTGCATAATAATTCATCAAAAGTGTTTTAAAATGAATAACGTTGCTGGTAGTTTGTAAAGATGCAGGTAGGGTGTTCCAGAGAGGTAATACAGAAAACCAGATTGATTTTCCGCTAGCAAGGCGGAATTGCATCTGCATGTGCAATAGTTTCTCCAAAACTTTTGACAAACAAGGTAGTATTGCAATTGGTCTGTATTCAGTTCCGGACTTGGGAAGAGGAATAATTTTTAAGTGACCCCACTTTCTTGGAAAACAACGACATTATTATTGTGTTGAACAAATGCGTAATAAAAGTTAACAAAAAGGGAAGAATAATTTTCACGAATTTCGGGTTAATATCATCTCACCCTGTTGCACTCGAACTGATTGCTGAAATACTAGTGAGTACATCCTCTTGAGTAACACAAGCAAACTCAAACGGGCCACAACTCATATTCGTATCATCAATCTCATAAAACCCAGCGTGAGATGTGGTCATCAGCATCTGTCACAAAGTGTCAGCATCTGCTCCGAGTATAGACGAATTTAGTACAGACAAATTAATTCTCTCATCTGACGTGTCATTTCACACTCTTCGTCTTACGTTTGTGGAAATGAGAGAAATTCGACAAAAATCAACACACAGCAAATGGAGGTACAGGAACTACAGTTTACTTTTTTATTTCGTTTTCATACAGAACTGTGAAATTTAAATGTATTTTGAATTTTTTTGTTGACTTTCATCTCTGGCTCACATTTGTATTGTATTTAACACAACCATTTTGCCACAAAAACACGAAATGCGGTTGTTGTTCCTTTGTTGGGCGTTGTGTACTATTGCCTCTATCTGGTGTTATTGAACCCATGCGTTCCACCATCCAATGTTTACATGCAACCATACCTATGATGTTTAATTTGTTGAGAGAATTAATGTGTCTTTACTAAATTCGTCTATGGCTCTGAGAGAGAGTGCATTTCCAGCTCTGTGTTTTTGGCTTCTTCACCTTTTTTTTTTGAAAACATTCTAAATACTTTTTGAAACTTTTTTGGGCAATTTTTGTACACTTTTGACTTTTCTCGATCCATTTTTAGCATTTTTTGTCGATAAATTGCATTTTTTTATAATGTAGATCTGTTTTTCGGAACTGAACTCTGAAATAATGCTTATTTCCAAACAGGAATTGTACCATATGTATATGGAATTATCACGGGTGTCGATGTTAAATATGTGCGTTAGTTGGCATTTAAAAAATCCGTTACTGCAAAAGTATTTTGGCCCAGACTTCTTATTTATTTCTTTAATTTTGATTTACGGATAACATGACTCTAAGAAAATAAAAATAAATTTGTCGGTTTGTGAATTTTGCCTCAAGTTTAGTACTGGCCAAAGTGGAATAGACGATTCAACTGTCTAATTAATTTAATGAGTTTAAAAAACGAAACAGCATTTATTAAAGCGGTTAGTTCGTCGGTGGTGCAATGGGTAGTGTGCGCGCCTCTTGTACAGGAGATCCTGGGTTCGATCCCTGCTCCAACCACCTTAAAATTTCTTTCGACGACGGTCATCTCGCTTAGTGACGGCGACACTATCGAGTATATAGCCATGAAAAAGCTTCTCAAAATACCGTTCGGAATCGGTTGTAAACTGTAGGTCCCAATCAGTGAGTGAAAACCGGAAAGCGCACAGCTCAGTGATTGTGAGAAGTTCTCCCCGGTCCCTTCATGGGATGTAATGGGAAACCATTTATTTTTTTTTTTTTAGTTCGTTAACCCCTTTTGAGTTTATATAGTTGAGTATTTCAAATTTGAATACGGCTTTTTAATTTTGGTCTTGAAATGATATACATTTTCTAATTTAAGTATGGCTTTCGTATACGAAATTTTACAAAACAATGTGTCACTTAATCTAAATTATTAATTTTACATATGAAATTGGTAAAACAATCTCCGGTACATTGGTAAAACAAGCGGTACATAGAGACGACCGATTCACAAGTTGGCCGTGCTACCCTACGAGCAGTTGCAAGACCAAAAAATTACTTGTGGAAGTCTTTGAAAGGGGCCGGTGTTGCAGGAAGTATGTTTTCCAAAATCGACATGTTTTCGGAAACCAACATGTTTTCATATCTTCTTTATTATTGAAGGTAAATTAATTGTTGAATTGAATTGAAAGCATTAAGAATGGAATTATATTAATATTTTTTCTGGTAGTTTTAATCAATGATTTGTATTTTTGCTAAATGTTGTTACATAGTGTATGATTGAGACGCTCACCGTACGTTATTCATTTAGGTGCGCCCTACGAAACCCGCAGAGTTTACGCGGACGTCGCTGTTTAGGGCATTGAGTTTGTCGAATCCCCGTAAATAATTAGAGAAGATTGGAAAACTTCATTCGTTTTTGGATTTCTACAAAGGACAGACGTCCCAACGTTAAACTGTAAAATAACTTAAAATTAGAAATTAAAATAAAACAAATAAAAGTTTTAAAAATTGTTTAAATCAAAATTTTTTATTGCCAAAAAAGCTTGCCTCAACATTTTGGCGCTCAACGTGGGGCCACATACACTCATTTTTGATATAATTCGCTAGCTTTGTGTGACGGTGTGCCGTTATCGTACTGGTCTGAAGTTTACGAAGTTGGTGTTATTGCTGAGTTGGATACAATTGTGAGGAAGGTTCTGCTGATATTTCGGAGCTGCTTTAAGTGATTGGATTCCCAGCCAAGTAACCGCTATTATCCGTGGAAATTGTAGACAGGGGCTGCTACGCTTCAGCACAGTGGAAGGAGTGGTGATTATACAAAAAAATAACTAAAAGGTTGTGAAAACATAATCGTAGATCTAGCCTCAGAGTAATTAACCATTACCAAAAAAATTACAGCAGACAGTTGTCCGAGGCCTTCGGCCACGGACTGTCGCTGCAGGCTGTGTCAGAGACACGGCCATTAAGTTTAACGTAGAATACGCCATCCGATAAGACAGAAAACATATATAACAATAAATTCATTTGCTTATATTATTTATCATTTAGTTATATATGTTTTCTGTGTTATCGGATGGCGTATTCTACGTTAAACTTAATGGCCGTGTCTCTGACACACAGCCTGCAGGGACAGTCCGTGGCCGAAGGCCTCGGACAACTGTCTGCTGTAATTTTTATATTTACCAACGGCATTTGATTCAAGTCCGTTTAAAAAAAAAATATTATGTTCAATTTTTTTTAAACTTAATTTAATTTATGTATTTTAATTAATATTTGTATTGAAATAAGTTCTGCGAATGTTGAGAGGGCCGCCCTAATATTAAAAAAGGTTTACCTTAACGAGTCTTCGCATTAGCATTCGAGCGTTGTGTGAAAGCTTTACGCTTTACAATTCAAAATTAATGTTACAACAGCTTTATTGAAGCTTTCGCAAAAAAGCTTTATTACGTTAGCTTACTGTTTGTTTCACTTTTTACTAGATACATGTTGCCAAGCAACATTAGCTTGCTGTTCGTTTCACTTTTTACTAGACACATGTTCCTAAGCAATGTTGAGCAACAAAAACACTCAACCAAACACCACACATATGTTTGAGTGTATGTGTTTAAACAATTTTCATTTGAGAAATTCAAATACTAGAAATATATCAACCAATATGAAATGTATATCAAACGAAAGATAACATCTTCATTTACCTACAAAAAAAATTTTAAAAAAATTCATTTAGCCGTTTCCTCAAATTCAATGAAATAAAGATTACAACAATAAAAACCTGACATGACTCCTCATACCGTAAGGTTAGACGTATTCTACGTCAAAAACTAACGGCCTTATTCATAAAAAAAACATTAAATTTGCTCTAAAGCATTCATCAGTTATTAAAAGCTTTAAGATTTGGCGAAGGTTTTATTAGTACCGTATTCATAATGAGTATTTTATCTAGGGAACAGATAATTGACTGACAACCCTGTTTTATGTATTCTCACAGTGCTTGTGATGTAAAAATAAGATCAACAATAACGGATAGACCGAATTAAATTTTTTTATTTAAATGCGTCAATGCATTTTTTTTTTAAATTTTAAACATTAATGGAAAGAACTATTGAATAAAAAGATCAATTAATATTTGCTATATTCATAAATTTGGAAGAAGTGTCAATATATCATATTGAATTGGATTTCAGTTTTGGGTAGTCGAATATAAAACCGGATAATAGGTTGTATTTTCAATGTTTTGATTTTATATACATCACTATGTAAACAAAATTTCATTTTGGCTAAAAATTGGAACGAAACAATTTGGTTGCTTAGAAGGATAATTTAACACTATAAACACTGCAAATATACACAAAAAAATTCCAATTGTTTATAACGCATAAATATTCAAGTGCGGCACGCGTGATATGTAAAAAATAATGCGGAGAAAAAAGCCTTAAGGAAGGGTTAAACGTTCAACAAAAATGGCGACGTTAGAGAACTCTTAACAGAGGAATTTTTCGATTATGAATACAATTTTTGGGCTTTACCTTCTTAAAGCTTTAACAAAATTATGACAACTTTTTATGAATAAGGCCGTAAACATTTGTTCTAACCCGAAAATAAAAATTAAGCTAACAAACCACTCGCACACCCAGACGCACACCCATATTGCCTCATACACACAAAAACGACTCCCATATTCCGTAATACACATAGTTCCAATTAATAATACATTAATACACGGATAATTTGCGTTTTGCCCCACACACACATCCCTTTCACACAACATTATTTAACCTCCATTTTATAAATGCACAATTAACATCATAGATAAAGGAATTAACTAGATATCGCACATACCTTGGGAAATTTCTTGTTCAATGGGATATTTTCTAGATGTAGCTGGATGCAATAATTACAACGTTTGATCCCAAACAATATACCTTACCTTAGAACAGGTGGTAAAAATAAGTATGGTACGCAACATCAACCGGGATTTTGTTCTTGTTTTGTGGTCCGTTGCTCTCAAATCCAACACAAACGAACACCAACAATAACAGTAAACAAAAAGATGCAATCAAAATAACCAAATTTTAACTTGAAAGTGGGGAACACAACGACATGAAAAAAACTAAATTAGTTATTTGAATAGCACAACCTGGAAAATGATTCTATTTCTGTATTGAAAAAATGTCCCACACGTTGAATAAACGTCAGTGAATGTATGAGAAACGTCAATGCAAGTTACAAAACGACAACACAGCACCTAATGACGGTACTTGACAACGCCTGTGGGTTATCTACTTATTTCCTTTATCTATGATTATCCAATACACTGTACAAATTGCTCACACGCAATAGTTACACTCTTATTTTATACACCAATAATTTACATAATTTTGAAAACACCATAGTAATTTTGATTAATTTTTGCGAGTCAATTACATTCTGCGATTTAAAATTTGTTTTATGTTTGGAAATAGATATTGGTGCTGTGAAGTGACATTGGCTGTCTGACGCAGATACTCAGTTTCTTTGTAATAAACTTTGTAAAATAACCTGAATAAAGTAAAGATTGTGAATTGTACGAAACGCACTGGAAAAAAAATTGTTATTGTTTATTAATATCTTCGAAGGAAAACGAAAATTTTCGGCACAACAAACACATACTTCTTAAGTGTGTGATCGGCTAAGGGTAATATCACCCGCATTAAGAACCTGTTTTCGCCGTGAAATCAAATACACGGATATATGCAAATTTATTTAGCGAGCAAAACGATATATGCCTTCAGTTGACAACGATAGTAATGATTTGTTTAGTCAAATGAAACGATTCGGCTACAAACCAATTAACAATTTATTAGGCGAACAAAATACAATGTAATGATGACGATACGGCGATGATGATACAGCAAAACAACAAGACCGGTCTAGAGGCAAAATTAGCTATTTATAGAAATTCAAGAGAGCTTTTTGAACTGTTATTGCTCATTTATCTCATAAGTTGGAGAAGTGATATGAATTTATAATTGTAAAATGGATAATATTGCCACACTGAGGAAAATGTATATTTACAATTTCAAGAATAAAATATGGTTGTGAAATTCAACAATTGTTTGTCAAACATTATGCAGTAGCTGGACAAGAAGGATACACAGCTTGGAAACAGCCCTTCTAACAATGTCATTGGAAGTTCGAACTAATGTCACTCTCACGACTCCATCTTGACCCTTTATGATATCTGTAATTCGGCCTAGCTGCCACTTTAACGGGGGTTCATTCTCATCTTTTAGCAAGACCATAGTACCAATGGAAATGTTGTTTGTTTTCGCCTGCCACTTTGCCCGTTGTCCGACTGTCTAATTAAAACAAAGCATTGTGATGACCCTAGCGGGTGTTGCCACAATGTGATTTCTGCCCAGTGCTCTGAATGTCAAAGTGAAGAAACAGCCAAACGCCTCGTCATCTAATTAGTGACGCGCATGAATGGATTAACGAGATTCCTACTGTCCCTATCTCCTCACTCGATGCCACCGTCTAGTTGCGAGCAGACGTGTATACGGATTATTATAGTGTTTCTATAGGATTTTGTAATATTTGGTGTAAGTTTTTATTAAAAACTTACACGCGAATTGTGAAGTTGGTTGTGGGCCAATTTTGGAGAAAAAAATTGCATCACTGCACAGCTGCAAGCCTGAAGAGCGCTGTGACGCAAATTTTATCAAGATCGGTTGGAGGATTGCCCAGATATTGGCGGATTAATTTAAGTCCATTTTTGGTCGGTAGCGTTGTGTCTGCCCGCTATCACGGATGGTTGCGTGCGGTAGGCGCACAGCTCGGTTGTGTGCACAGCGAGGTTTTTGTGTCAGTTTTTTCTTAAAACTTTCACACTAATTGCGCGGGGGTTAGTGGTCCGATCGTCGAAATTTTTATATCACCGGATAGTTACACCCGTGTAGAAACCTGTGATATAAATTTTTGCGAAATCGGTCGCAGGGTCTCGGAGATCTGACCGTTTCAGTCAGGGTCTATTTTGGACACATTCCCCATAGGGAATATACGTGTTTGTGTGAGGTACAGCCTGAGGAGAGTAGTCAGGGGGTGCGTACCGATTGCCGGTGCCGTAAGCGGCGGGCCTGAGTGGTAGTGGCGGCAGCGCTGCTGCCATGCCTGGTTCGCAGACAGACGGAGAGTCATCGACGTCCTCAGCAATTCCCAAACGGGTTCAACTGGGGTCGCCTTAAGCGAAAGGTAGGGCAAAGCCGGTTGACGCCGACTTAGATAGCAGTGCAGGAGTTGGTGGAGTGCCTTCGAAAAGCAGCCCGAAGAGGGGTACGAGTGGTGCCCAGGCAGTGAGTGAAGGGGGTGCTGCTGGTAGGAGCAGCGCCAAGTTGGTCGCTGGCACCAGTGGTGTTGGTAGGAAGTCGCTAGCTGAGGAGATGAGGTCGGCAATTGGTAAGGTAGGTGAGGCGTTGCGTGTTGCTGCTGGTACGCCGAAAGGCTTGTTGAAGGGACCGCTGCCAAGTGTACCTATTGGTACGGCAGCCCCCGCCAGTAGCGATGGTGGTCGTGGCCGTAGCCGCGTAGGTCCTAGTGGACTGGGTGACGTCGGTGCTGCCGTAGACCGGCGGTCACCTGTAGGTTGGTCTCCGACTTAATGGAGGCCAATGTGAGCAAGGAGTTCGTCGCGAGGGTCCTTGGTTACTCTTCGGAGTACGAGGCACTCGTGGTAGGATTGCTGGCTCAAAACGAGCGCCTTCGGGGCCGTCTTGATGCCATGCCCAGGGAGAGCAGTAGGAGTGCCGTTCGACCCGCGGGTCCCACCGCGCCGGCAACATTCCTTGCACCGGCTCCAGTGGCAACTGCCCCTGAAGCCGTGGGATTAGGTTGTTTGGTAGTCACTGCACCGGTTGTGAAGCCCGTCGAGACTTGGTCCTTGGTGGTGCGGGGCCGTCAGGGCCAAACTGCCAAGAATGTGGCTAGCAAGGTGGTGAGTGAGGTGGGGCCCACTTTAAGAGAGGGGGTCCATGAGATCAGGGCGCTTCGTGGTGGTGGCGTATTAATGCGCACACCATCTGCAGCGGAGCGTGCAGGTATTGCCAAGACTACCAAGTTTGAGGAGGCTGGGCTCACCGTTACGCTGCCTGATAGCTCGGTTGTGCGGGTTGTTGTCTAAGGGGTCGACTCGAAGATTACCCATGACGAGTTCATGGGTGACGTCTTCGAGAAAAATCTCAAAGAGAGGATCTCGCTTGATGAGTTTAAGAGTGGTGTCCGGCTCACTCGTCGGCCGTGGGACAGTTCCAAGACTGGAACAACGAACGTTGTTTTGGAAGGGCGGGCTTCGGCCCTTGAGCCCTTGCTGACATCGCGTCGTTGTTACGTGAAATGGTTCTCGTTCCGCGTACGACCGTTTGATCCGGTACCAAGCTGCTTCAGGTGTTTGTCGCTTGATCACCACGTTACGGAGTGCAGATGGAAAGAGAATGCCTGCAGTCGGTGTGGTCAGCAGGGTCACTGTGCAAGGGCTTGCGGTAACGCAATTCATTGCAGAAACTGCGCTTTCCAGGGGAGACCCTCAGCTCATCGTATGATGACTGAGGATTGTCCCATATATGGCGTTATGCTGGCTAGAGCGAGGGCTAGACATTAAGTATGGGACACACAATTCTACAAATAAATTGTGGTAGGGCAATGTCGGCAATGTGCGAGGTAGGATAGGTAATGGTAGAACGATGGCTGCACTGAGTAGGCGTGTGTGTCTCTCTGGAAGGTACAGTAAGATGGGCAGGCATGCTTCTGCCTATCACAACCACATACGAGGAACCATGCTAAGCGAGTGCCTAGCCGGAAGGAATGTTGCGGTGCTGGCGAAGGAGGCGAATTGGCGTCACTACGCGGACCGTATCGTGGAAGAAGCTGTAGGCTGCCCTCTGGAGACTTTCAGAGCACTCGAAGTCAACGAGATTCTAGGGCTGATCGATCGCTGGATGGTAGCGACGAATGATGCTGTGCTCGGCCGCGGCCGTGTGGCTAGGCCTGGTAGCGTTAAGTGGAGGAGCCATGAGCTTGACGAGATGCGAAGAGGAGTAAGGCGTCTCATGAAGAGATTTCAGAGGGCAAGGCGCACTAATGCGGAAGACCTGGCGCAGCGTAAATTGGCCTATCTTGCTGCCCTGAGCGAGTATAAGGACGCTATTTTGAAGGTCAAGGACGACGAATGGAGGTCCTTCGTGAGGATGAATAGGGACGATCCCTGGGGCAAGGTCTACCGCATTTGCCGTGGTAGAGGCCAGAGAGTGGAGATATCGTCCCTGCGTGTTGGCGATGAAACCCTGTCGTCGTGGAGGCAGTGTACGGAGGTACTCTTAAACGAGTTTTTCCCGAGGGCGGAGCCGACCGATCGTCTTCCCCCTGATTGGAAAGTTGCCGATCCAGCGGTGATCGAGAGGCATGAGCTTGAGAGTAGTGTCTCTCGACTCAAGAGTAGGAAATCTCCCGGTGTCGATGGAATGACCGGCGAAATGCCGAAGGCAATTTGGAGTTGCATTCCCGAACACGTGGCTGCTGTTATGGAGAAGTGTTTCCGCGAGGGCTACTTCCCAGATGCTTGGAAGTGTGCAAAAGTGGTCGTTCTACTGAAGAGCCCCGACAGGGTGAGGACTAATTCGCGGTCTTATCGCGGCATTAGCCTTCTCCCCGTACTCGGGAAGGTGATGAAGCGGATTTTGGTAGAACGACTCATGAGCTTCATGAGCTTGGTTGCCCTGAAATTGGGATGTGGACGAGTTACTTTCGGAGTAGGAAGGCGTGCGCCGTTGGTGCCAGCGACACAGTTTGAGTTGATGCCGCTCGGGGGTGTCGGCAGGGATCCATATGCGGTCCATATTTATGGAATCTAATGATGGATCCCCTGCTGGGGACTCTTTGTAGCGGATACAAACTGTGCGCGTACGCGGATGACCTCCTTATCCTCATCGAAGCACAGTCTCGTGCTGATCTGGAGAGAAGGGTTGAGGAGGTCATGTGTGTAGTTGGAGAGTGGAGTAGGAGAGTTAGTGTCAGCGTGGCATTGGGTAAGACGGTCACAATGCTGCTTAAGGGCAGGTTGTCACCGTCTCGTCCGCCGGTAATTAGGTATCAGGGCGCGAGCCTGCCATATGTCACCCAGGTGAAATACTTGGGGATTATGGTGCGTGAGCGGCTTCACTTTATGGTGCATTTGCCATATGTGAGGGTAAGCTCACTGCGGTGGTGGGCGTCGTTTGACACGTGGAAGGTCTCGAACTCGTTCCCTTTCAGTTTGTGTCTTGTTTGTGTGACCCACGGGGGCATCATCGGGCGAAGCCTGAAGACTGGCTGCCGGTCGCTGTCATTGACCGGAAGAGGTGGAAACAATCTTGCTCCCACGGTGAGAAAGCTGCAGCCGTCTGACTGTAGTTATTAGACCGTTTAAATTGCAATTTTTAGCATTTAAATGGGAATGTCACGTGATGTTGTTGTTGGTGTTGATATTGTAGAATTGTTTCACGATTGATGCTTTTGTCGCCGGGGGTGACCAGTCCCCTACTTAGTACAAAGTAAAAACTGCCTATCTGGTATGCATATCTGGTAGCATGGGTGGTGTTGGCCCCCTTGTGGGAGATCGTGCTGGCTGTGGTTTCCACCAAAATCGCTGGTAGAGGCTATATAGTTGCCTTGAATATCAGTTACTTGTAACGAAGTATGCTAGGCAGGTGCATATCCTCGAAATATGGGATCCGTGGCCCTTATCACGGAAGATGTTTGGATAGTACCTCAGTCTTTACCAAGGAGGAGTAGCTCATGTACAGAGAGTTAGCTCAATTGGTAGCTCGTGGACGGAAGAAAGAAGTCGCGCTGGCGGATATGCGAATACGGGGCGTTTGTTCTCCCACGTAATCGTGTATACCAATGGTGTAAGGCTTCCTATTCCTCATCTCTTGGCTGCCCCTCTATGCGGGGTAGCACGGATATCTCACGGGCGGCGCTAACAGTCGTATCAAACATGTTCTTGGTGGGGCGGTGCTCACCTGTGGTTAAGGACTTCACGTCGAGAACCACATTAAATCACGCGGACTCTGTCCCTATCTACTACTCACTTGTGTTTCTCTAGTGGTTCAGTGCGGATGTCATTTTTTCGAGCGCTTATCGAAAAACATTCCCACGCGATTAACTCAGAAAGTACCAGTGCGATTTTGATAATTTTTACGTCACCGTTTAGTGCGCGAAACGGTGAAGCGTGTAACGCAAAAATCCGACATATAGGACCCGAGATATCGGTGTTACAGTTTTGGTCTATAATTGGCAGTATTTTGTATAGCGGCAACTGACCGCGTGGTCATTTAACGGCCCTATACCCATATATATATATTCATAATATATATATATATTCATAATGGCAGTGAAAATACAAAAACGAAACAGAAAACATAAACAACCCCTATTTGTTGACGACCCCCGCAAACGCTATAAGGACCACGATTTACGGATATGCACTTGGAATGTAAGAACTCTATATAGATCCGGTGCAAGTATCCAACTGGCAGATGTCCTCGAAAGTTATAAGGCTGACATTACCGCTATCCAGGAAATGCGATGGACAGGACATGGCTGCACAAGAAAAAGAAACTGCGATATATGGGTGATTGTTCGGAAATTGTTATTTTTCAGATAGCAATTTTTCCAAACCTCGATATGTCTGCAGTACCATTTTTTTACGTTTCTAAATGTTATCATGGTCCAAAAGTATGATCTGAAGATCACTATACTACAACACCAAAGCAATCGAAGTTATGGAGCATTGATGGTATTCCGATGACACGGTAGTGACTGTCTCAACGAAACTTAATTGTAATGACCGCTAATATATATCAATTGAATAAAACGCACTATTTTAATGTTTTAACTAATTTATTTAGTTAACTTCGCCAATAGACTAATACCTTTCACGACATACACATGACTGACGATTGCCACAAGATATGTCAAATACTTCACTCTCGTTTTGCCAGGTCTTCGCAAAAGTCTACTGTGTTGCCAGGTCTTCGCAAAAGCCTACTGTGTTGTCAGGTCTTTGCAACAGCCTACTCCACATTAATCATTCAGTGTCAAGAAACCATTATTTATCAATTTTGGTCAGTATTGGAAACTATATGACACGGTTGTGATAGCCACGGTTGTGACTTTCAGTGTTTAACCTAACCGTGCTCCAGACCGGTTTGGAATTCGACAAGTTCCAAAGAGAATGAAGTTCAGGCAATGAAATATTACTTTCATAACCGGGAATCAAGCCTAAATATCGTACGGCATATGCGAATCATAAGAGAACGGTTGTGACGTATTATTTTGTGACTTAGCTTTTCAATTTTTCGAATTGAATTCCCCTTCGTATACATGTGCGTGTGTTGACTTCTGCCGTTGTAAATACTGCCACTACCCCCTCCACTCCAAAGTGCCAGCAAGTGGGTCATATTGAAACCCCGGAGATGGCGCCACCACAGTCGAATTCAAATTGTACACAATTCTGACAAAACTGTTGGACAGACTTCGTGGACCGTTCAATAACCATGGCGTGCATATTCCTCCAATTTTTTTGCGTAGAATTGTAAATCTAAATGTCCCTTAGAACATATATGCAGGTATCTTCTTTCAAGCCACGTCCTTGACGGATATTACTGCTGAAGTCCTGAATTCGATAAGGAGGACAGGCCATGGTTGTGACATTTTTAACAGTTTTTTCTCCCTAAAACCGACTTACACGGTTCAGAATGGAATGTGTTTCATGGAAATAATAGAGTACCATCGTAGCTTCGGGAACATGTCGCAATTTAATCACCATTCGACCATTTTAGGGTGGGAAAATTCAAAGGACGAGAAAATGACAATTTCCGAACAATCACCCATATACTACAGGTGCCATGAAAAAACATGAATTTGGTTGCGGATTTGTAGTTGGCAAAAGACTGCGACATCTAGTCTCTAGGTTCAATCCTGTGAGTGAACGAATAGCCACAATCCGCATAAAAGCGAAATATTTTTATATTTCCCTAATTTGTGTGCATGCCCCAACAGAAGAGAAAAATGATGATGCCGAAGACATATTCTATGAGCTCCTAGAGGAAACGTATGACCGCTGTCCTGACCATGACATTAAGATTGTACTAGGAGACTTTAATGCCAAAGTAGGAAGGGAGAATGTGTTTAATCCAACTATTGGCAATTTCAGTCTTCATGCTGACAGTTCCGACAACGGTATGAGACTGATTGACTTTGCCGCGGCAAAACAAATGGTCATTAGTGGTACAAGATTCCAGCACAAAGACATCCACAAGGCTACTTGGGTATCCGCAGATCAAAGAACTGAGAACCAAATTGATCACGTGGTAATTGATGGAAGGCACTCATCCAGTGTAATGGACGTACGAGTGATCAGAGGAGCTAACATCGATTCTGATCACTACCTGGTAGCAGCAAAGATTCGCACAAGATTAAGTAGAGCGAAAATCGTACGAAACCAGACGCAGAGGAAGCTGGACATCGGAAAGCTGCACTTACCAGAGGTAGCCACCGCCTACTCAAGGAAGCTCTCGCAACTTTTGGCACAGAACCCACCCCCTCCCGATGACGATCCTGATGCGCAGTGGAAACCCATTTCCGACTCTATAAAAACTGCCGCAACAACCGTACTTGATTTCGAAAAACCGCTTCGGTAATGCTTCAGTCAATTGCAACGCGAGCTGCAACTGAGCGGTATAGGGAGAAGAGAAAGGAGGTAAACCGTATCTTTAGGCGTAAGAAACGGCAGTGGATAAAGCGCGAGAGTGAGAAAATTGAGACATACAGATGGAAGAACGAAGCCCGAAAATTCTACCAAAAAGTTAAAAAAGGAACTAATGGACATGGCCCCCCTTCTGTAAAGACAAGGACGGAAATTTCGTCGCAGATGTGCAGAGCATGTTGGGAATATGGAGAGAGTATTTCTCCGCGCTACCAGTACCTGAGATATCCGATGACGATGGGACAATCGATCACAATATGGACGACAACGTCGATTGCCCCCCTCCTAACCAAGACGAGGTCGGAACAGCTATTGCCCGGCTTAAGAACAACAAAGCCGCAGGAGCCGATGGATTACCGGCGGAGCTGTTTAAGGCTGGCGGCGATGAGCTGATGAGGTGCATGCATCAGCTCATTAGCAAAATTTGGTTAGATGAATGCATGCCCGGCGATTGGAGTCTCAGTGTACTATGTCCCATATTTAAAAAGGGTGACCCGAGTATCTGTGGCAACTACCGTGGAATAAGCCTTTTATCAATAGCATATAAGGTTCTATCAAGTATAATGTGCGAAAGACTAAAACCAATTATCGCTGACCTGATTGGACCATACCAGTGTGGCTTTAGGCCTGGAAAATCAACAACTGACCAGATTTTTACGCTACGCCAAATCCTAGAGAAGACACACGAAAAACAAATCGACACCTATCATCTATTTATCGATTATAAAGCAGCCTTCGATAGTCCGATACGGGAGAAACTCTATGAATCAATGTCTGAGCTTGGTATTCCTGCAAAACTCATACGCCTTTGCAGGATGACCTTGACGAACACCAAATCCGCAGTGAAAGTTGGTAAGGATCTTACCGAACCTTTCGAAACTAAGCGAGGCCTCAGGCAAGGCGATACCCTATCGTGCGATCTCTTTAACATCTTAATGGTGATCAGTATGAGAAAAGCTGCAGTCAACATGAATAAAACCATCAGCAGCAAAAGTCACATGCTGCTCGCGTATGCTGATGATATAGATATCATTGGGCGCACAATTAGAGAAGTTACTGCGGTTTTTTCGAGAATTGAGAAGGAGTCAGCAAAAGTGGGTCTGACGGTAAATGAGGACAAGACAAAATTAATGGTTTCAACGAACAGGGCCTGCACGCGATTAGACCAAAGCGTGAACGTTGATAACCGTTATAACTTCGAGGTAGTGGACGAATTTATGTACCTCGGATCCGCCGTGAACAAAAACAACAACGTCAGCCTTGAGATCAAGCGGAGAATTGTGCTTGCGAATAGATGTTATTTTGGGCTAAGCAAGCACTTTAGAGATAAAGCCCTCTCTCGAGTAACAAAAGTCCAGCTGTACCAGACTCTCATTCAACCTGTCTTGCTTTATGGCGCAGAATCCTGGGTCCTATCGCAAGCAGACGAAACATCTGTAGGAGTCTTCGAGAGAAAAATACTCCGAAAAATGTATGGCCCTATAGTGCACAACGGCGAGTATCGGCGACGCATGAATCATGAGCTGTATGAGCTTTATCCTGACATTGACATAGTTAAGCGGATCACGATAACGCGATTGCGCTGGCTAGGCCATGTCAGTAGAATGGATGAAGATGAACCAGCGCGAAGGGTTTTCGAAACCGAACTCGAAGGAAGACGAAAAATAGGAAGACCTAGACTCCGCTGGAGGGATCAGGTTGACGAATCCCTGCGTACACTTGGTATTGCCAACTGGAGAGATAAAGCAAAAGATCGAACTGGTTGGCGAAATATGTTATCTTCGGTTTGTAAGGTCCCTGACTCCCCGGGGTTGTGACCACAATATTGTGGAACTTATGCTCTCATGCCAGAGACGGACGATCGAACCCCCGCCACTGCGTAAGTGGCGTCTTTATGACGTAAATTGGAGCCACTATGCGGGGTGCATCAGAGACGCAGCGTCAGTATGCACACTTGCTGAGTTCAGGGCACTAACGGTCGATGAAATGGTTAGCCTAGTCGACCGTTGGATGTGTTCTGTTAACGACGCAGTACTTGGCCGCAGCCGCGAGGTTAGGCCTGGCGGGGTAAGATGGTGGACGGAGGAGCTGGACGGTATGCGTAGGAGTTTGAGATGGCATAGGAAGAAATTCCAGAGACCGAGGCGCTCTAATGCCGAGAACTTGCCGCAGCGTAAAGCGACTTACCTGTCAGCGTTACGAGCGTATAAGGCCATGATTATACGCGTCAATGTGGAAGAGTGGCGAAGATTTGTGCAGGAGAATAGGGATGACCCCTGGGGGAAGGTGTATCGGATATGTATGATGACCCATGGGGGAAGGTGTATCGGATATAGGGGTAAGTCGAAAAGAGTAGACTTTTCTTCCCTACGGGTTGGAGATGTGACACTGTCTTCGTGGAATGAGTGTGCAGGAGTACTGCTGAGTGAGTTCTTCCCGAGGGCAGACCCGACCGATACACCTCCCCCTAATGGCGAAGTGATTGACCCTCCTGTGCTCGAAAGGTTCGAGCTGTCGGACAGTATGTCGAGAGTGAAGAGTAGGAGATCCCCGGGTATTGATGGCATGACCGGTGAAATGTGTAGGGGACTCTGGAACGGCATACCAGAGTATTTATGGGTGTTATTCCAGAAGTGTTTCTCCGAAGCATATTTCCCGGCTGCCTGGAACTGTTCAAGAGTGGTGGTCTTGCTGAAGTCTCCTGATAGGGTACAGAGCGACCCGCGCTCATACCGTGGTATCAGCCTTCCCCGGTGCTCGGTAAGGTTATGGAGAGGTTGATGGTAGAGCGCCTGAAGGAGAGCAGCACCTTGGGCACTTCCGAATACCAGTTTGGTTTTAGAGAGGGGAAAAGCGTGGAAGATGCATGGTTCCATGTGAGAAGATCCGTTGATCTCTCGACATCAAAGTATGTCCTAGGAGTCTTCATAGACTTTAAAGGTGCGTTTGACCACTTGTCGTGGGGATGCATATTGAGGAGGCTAGGAGAGGTAGGCTGTAGAGACGTTGAATTATGGGCCAGCTACTTCAGTGGTAGAAGAGCATGCATAGTAGGTGCGGGCGACACAGTCTGGAGAGATGCCGCTCGGGGGTGTCCACAGGGATCCATTTGCGCTCCATTTGTGTGGAACATGATGCTGGATCCCCTGTTGGGGGCCCTCTGTAGAGGATACAGACTGAGCGCATACGCGGATGACTTACTCATCCTTGTCGAAGGCCAGTCACGTGCTGAGCTGGAGACAAATGGTGAGCGGGTCATGTGTGTAGTGAATGAGTGGGGAGAGAGAGTAGGCGTTGGAGTTGCTTACGACAAGACAGCGATGATGCTGTTGAAGGGCAAATTGTCGTTGTCACGCCCTCCAGTCATCAGATGTCGCGGAGTAAGCATCTCCTACGTTGATGAGGTGAAATACCTAGGTATTGTTGTCAGAGAACGACTCAGTTTTGCTGGGCATCCGCCCTATGTTAGGGAAAAACTTACAGGCGTTGTAAGTTTAGTGAAGCGTGTCCTCAGGACGGACTGGGGCCTTAGTAGGCGGGCTGTGCGTACCATATATGGTGGCCTTTTCGTGGCCTGTGCGGCCTATGGAGCACCTGTATGGTACGACACAGCCATGACTGTAGTCGATAGAAACCGTATATTATCCTGCCAGCGAATATTGTTGTTAGCCTGTCTGCCGGTATGTAGGACCGTCTGTACTGAGGCACTTCAGGTACTGTTAGGAGTACCCCCGCTCGACCTTGAGATCGTCCGTCGGGCGATTCTCTATAAGGTGAAAAGGGGCCTGCCTCTTTTGGAGGCAGACTGGATCGCCACTGGTGACTTTGTGGTGGCCGAGATTGCGCTCGTCAAGGCGCATCTTGCGGATTGTGTGGTTTCACGCTGGACGACTAGATGGACAGAGACCGGCAAAGGGCGGGTGACTTACGAATTTATACGTGACCCGACGTTCGTACTTGACAGACCTGACTTTGCCTTTGGCTTATTTACGGGATTTATACTGACGGGACATGGCTCGCTCAATGCATTTTTGCATCGGCGATGCCTGACGGATACTCCGGACTGTGACTGTGGGACGGGGGTGGAAGACTGGAGGCACATACTGACGCAGTGTCCTTTTTACGACGACATTAGGGATTTAGAGGGTATGGGTATTACTCATGACGGGGCGGTATGGGACTTCCGTAGGGTTTTAGAGGACGTTTGTGCGGTTGGCTCAGTACGCACGGGGTGCGTTTAATAGGAGAAGCGGCAGAGTGAGGTAGGGCGTGTTTTCATTCCCTCTGGGAATTCCAAGCCCAACTGAGTTTTATGTTGTTCTGTTGAATGTTGCGTGTCTGTGTTGTTTTGCAGCGTTCATGTTGGTGCGTTTATTTTGTTTTATTTTTTCTTTTTTTTTGGCGCTGAAGACGATTTTTATTTTGTTTTTATTTTTATTTTTGTTTGTTTTGTCCTTATCGCCATTGGTGCCATTTAGTGAACAATTGCTGCCTTTTTGTTGTATTGTCTGGTGTGCTTGTTGTAGAGTAGACGTAGTGGGGCTACCAGTCCCCGAACCGTTTGGGGTTCAACTGGTAGTAGTTTCGGCTACGAGGTCTGACCAGAGACTTAATTCTGGTAGCACGGGTGTGGTTGGCCCCCTTGTGGGAGTATCTTGCTGGCTCGATGTGGAGTTGCATTGCAACCGGGTGCCGAGACCCATAGATCGGTAGGAGTTTAGGTAGTCTCCGTTCCTAACCAAGGAAGAAACTATGCCCAAATGCATAGTTTTTAATTGGTACTCGGATGCTTCGGCATACGGGGGCGTTGGTAGACGCATTGTATTCACCCGGTGTTAAGACCACTGTGAGATAAGGCCATTGTGGCAGGTACTCACACTAATCTGTAACACATATCTGTCCCTATCTACTATCTAGCGAAACCACAGCCAAGGGAACGGGCTTGGAATAATTAGTGGGGAAAGAAGACCCTGTTGAGCTTGACTCTAATCTGGCAGTGTAAGGAGACATAAGAGGTGTAGAATAAGTGGGAGATATTGATCCTTGTGTTCTTTATCGACAATGAAATACCACTACTCTTATTGTTTCCTTACTTACTTGATTAAGTGGAACGTGTATCTTTTCTTAGCCATTATACGGATATATTTATATATCTTATGGTATTGGGTTTTGATGCAAGCTTCTTGATCAAAGTACTATGAGTTTGTTATATAATCGTAAACAAACTTTAACGAGATGATGGCATTTCGGTGTTATTGTCAATATTTGAAGTTTGGCATAACTCCTAATACTCAGGTATGATCCAATTCAAGGACATTTCCAGGTAGGGAGTTTGACTGGGGCGGTACATCTCTCAAATAATAACGGAGGTGTCCCAAGGCCAGCTCAGTGCGGACAGAAACCACACATAGAGCAAAAGGGCAAATGCTGACTTGATCTCGGTGTTCAGTACACACAGGGACAGCAAAAGCTCGGCCTATCGATCATTTTGGTTTAAGGAGTTTTTAACAAGAGGTGTCAGAAAAGTTACCACAGGGATAACTGGCTTGTGACGGCCAAGCGTTAATAGCGACGTCGCTTTTTGAGCCTTCGATGTCGGCTCTTCCTATCATTGTGAAGAAAAATTCACCAAGCGTTGGATTGTTCACCCATGCAAGGGAACGTGAGCTGGGTTTAGACCGTCGTGAGACAGGTTAGTTTTACCCTTCTAATGACAAAACGTTGTTGCGACAGCATTCCTGCGTAGTACGAGAGGAACCGCAGGTACGGACCAATGGCACAATACTTGTTCGAGCGAACAGTGTATTGTGCCATTGGTCCGTACCTGAACGCCTCTAAGGTCGTATCCGAGCTGGACTGCAATGATAATTTTGGGGTAATTGCATTGTATGGCCATTAAACCATTTAAAGTTTATTTCTGATAAACGACAATGGATGTGATGCCAATGATATTTGTAACATAGCAAATGCAGGAGGATTCTATCACCTGTATGTCCGTTAGTTGCTTATAAAAACATTATTTAATACAATGACAATGCCTAGAATCAATTGTAAACGACTTTTATGACAGGCAAGGTGTTGTAAGTGGTAGAGCAGCTGCCATACTGCGATCCACTGAAGCTCATCCTTAGCTTGACGATTCGATATTCATGAATATACAAAACACACAAATTTCATTATAAGTGTAAAAACTTAAATGATTGTTTTGTATATTTTATGCATAAATATCGTTTCATATATAAATATTTATAAAACATTACTACTATGTTACATACAGCGATTTGATGAATATTGCAAGAAACATGTAAAAGTGGCTCTTAATATGCATTATATGAAATAGTATATAGTAGCTAGTAGTGTTTTAACCTAAAAGAAATAACTTGATAGTATAAATTCAAATATCTGACCGTACCTGTTGGTTTGTCCCATTATAAGGACACTAGCTTCTTAAGTGGACAAATTGCGTCTAGGTCTGTGATGCCATTAGATGTCCTGGGCTGCACGCGCGCTGCAATGAAAGTAAAAAGTGTAAAAACTTAAATGAATTGTTTTGTATATTTTATGCATAAATATATAACCTTATCTCAAAAAACCAAAAAAAAAATGAGAGTAATATTTTTTCATCAAAAATAAGCTAGAAACGCGGAAAATCCTTTTTTAACTCATATTGAAAATAATTTCATTGATTTTGTTCATATATCAGAAAAAAATGCATCCCAAAAAAAAATTTATTTTCCAAAATGCCGACGGCAAAACACAAAAATTGAAATTTTTATCACATTATGTGGTTAATATGGTAAAAGCGTCTAATTTTTTTTTTCATTCCATTAGTTATTAATTAAATTCATTACATCATCACATATAAAAAAGAAAAGGGAAATTTTGTATACCCAATTTTATCATTTCCTCATACTAAAAAATCGGAAATTTTTTTTTAGTCATTTTACAAGTAAATTTATTCCAAAATGTGAAAATAAATTAATTATGAATATATATTTTTCTTTTTCAGCCCACTCTTGTGAAAAAATAAATGAAATGGCCACGCATTTCATATATTTTGTTTGAAATGAATTGTTTTGTATATTGTACGCATAAATATATAGCCTTATCTCAAAAAACCAAAAAAAAAAATGAAAGTATTTTTTCCATCAAAAATAAGCTAGAAACGCGGAAAATCCTTTTTTAACTATATATATTTTTCTTTTTCAGCCCACTCTTGTGAAAAAATTAATGAAATGGCCCACCCATTTCATATATTTTGTTTGAAATTAATTGTTTTGTATATTTTATGCATAAATATATAGCCTTATCTCAAAAAACCAAAAAAAAAAATGAAAGTAAATTTTTCCATCAAAAATAAGCTATAAACTGGGAAAAATCCTTTTTTAACTCATATTGGAAATAATTTCATTGATTTTGTTCATATTGTTACGAATTTCCTTATTCGTCCTTTTTGCGTTGTTTTATTCCCAATAATAAAACAAGGTTCGTTTTTAATTACGATAATTACAACGGTATCACTTCCTTTTATTTATTTACACAGTACAACAGTTTACTTTATTTATAACACGTTAACAAGTCTTGTATTTTACTATCAATTCGCGTTGCTTACTTTACGGGGTTTAATCACAAACTGAACTCTCCATTCCAAAGACCTCCGCTATTTATACCAACTCACCATACACAAATGAAGGTACATATATCTAGCGAATTCAAGAACCTTCTAGAAAACAGATGTTGTTGTTGTTGTTTATCTTTGTAGAACATTCTCCTACACAGGAGAATTATCTTTACTGAGGTGAATTCATGCTACTGGTTTAGCGAGCTGGTACGTTGTTACAATGCATACTTTCAGGCGCAGCACTAACCGCCTGATGTTTACATACTGCTAGTAGAGTCATTAACAGTAAGCAAAAGCTTTTACTTATTCGTAACACTGCCCCCCACTTAAGCCTGTTCGTCCCGAGCAGTCTCAACCCTCCGTTTTCCATACAGAGCTAGTCTTTCCAAATGCACGACTTTCATTTTAGCTCTTGGACTTTGGCTTTTCTGGATTCGATAAACCACGTCATTTATTCGTTTGACAACCTTGTAAGGGCCTTCCCAGTGAGTCCGAAGTTTTGGAGATAAACCCTTCTTGCGCTGTGGGTTGAACAGTAAAACTAGCTGGCCTTCATGAAATCCTTCTGAATTTGCCGCTCGGTCGTATCTGGCTTTCATTTTGTTACTGACCATTTTTAATTTGTTGCGCACAAATTCATGGAGATCATTAAGATCCCTCGTATCATGGTAATTGACATCACTGTTCGCAGGGTCAGACGCTGGTATGGTACCGAACTCTAAATCTCCAGGCAGCTTCAGCTCATTTCCAAAAATTACTTTAGCGGGTGTTCGCGAAGTGGAGTCATGGGTGGCCGTCCTATATGCCAAAAGGAACTTCGGTATGTGTTCATCCCAATCTCTTTGATCTGCGCTGACTACTTTTCTTAGGTATTCTTCAAGAGTTCGGTTGAATCTTTCAACCATTCCGTCAGACTGAGGATGCAATGGTGTTGTTCTTGTTTTCCGAATACCGTATGACTCACACATTTCTTTGAAGATGGTCGATTCAAAATTCCTACCCTGGTCCGAATGGAGCTCCGAGGGGACACCAAAACGGCATATCCAGTTATCCACAAACACTTTAATTATAGTCTTCGCTTCCTGATTTGGAACAGGGTATACTTCGGGCCATTTACTGAAGTAATCCATAACCACTAAGACGTACTGGTTTCCAGAGCTACTGACGGGAAATGGACCAGCCGCATCCATAGCTATACGCTCAAAGGGTGCACCTGAGTTGTATTGCTGCATGTGGCCATGACTTCTTCGCGTTGGTCCCTTAGCTGTCATACATTGGGTGCAATTTGCTATCCAATCGGCTACCGCTTGTTGACAGCCAATCCAGTAGAACCGTTGCTTTAGCTTTTCAATGGTCTTGGTTATTCCTAGATGTCCTCCGCTCGGGCCATTATGGAATTCTGTCATTATCTCTTTTTCCTTGGAGGAAGGTACCACTATTAACTTTTTGACTATTTTACCATCCTCACTTTCCCATAACCGGTATAGGCAACCATCCAATAATTTTAGGCTGTTCCACTGGGCCCAGTATGCTTTCATCAGGGGGCTCTCTGAGGCGATGTCATTGCGTGTTGGTCTTTCACCTTTTTCTTTTGCAGAAATGATTTTTGCCAGTATAGGGTCGCTTCTTTGTGCTGTTGACCAGTCTTCGTTGGATTCTAGTCGAAGCAGACGTACGTCAATGATGTTTTCTTTCACCTCTGCTTTTGAGCAGTGTTTGCATTCCAGCTTGCATGGACGACGTGACAGGGCATCAGCATTACCGTGTTTTCCTCCTTTTCTATGCTCAATGCTGAAGTCATAGCTCTGCAGTCTTTCAATCCAACGAGCAAGTTGGCCTTCGGGGTTCTTAAATTGCAGTAGCCACCTTAGCGCCGCATGATCGGTTCTTAACTGAAAAGGATGGCCGTACAGATACTTGTGGTAGTGTTTGACACACTCTATGACTGCCAGTAGCTCTCGTCTCGTAACACAGTAATTTTTCTCTGGCTTTGAGAGTATTCTGCTGTAGTACCCAATAACTTTTTCTTGGCCATTGATTTCCTGCGAGAGCACGCCCCCTATTCCGTAACCACTCGCGTCAGTATCCAACACGAATTTCTCTCCAGCAACAGGATATGCAAGCAAAGGAGCCGTGCATAAATATTGCTTCAGTTGGTGGAATGACTCTTCTTGTTTTTCGCTCCAACAGTACGGCCGATTTTTCATTGTCAGCTCGTGAAGACTTGCAGCCACTGTGGCGAAACCCGGCACAAACCGTCTGTAGTACGTACAGAGTCCTAGAAAACTGCGTAATTCATGGAGATTCTGCGGTCGTGGCCAATCCTTCACTGTCAGGATTTTGTCTTCATCGGTGGAAATGCCATCTGCTGTCACTCGATGTCCCAAGTATTTTACTTCTTTCTGGAACAGAGAACACTTCTTCGGGCTGAGTTTCAACCCAGCCGCGGTTATACGTTGAAGGACTTCTTTAAGATTCTTCAGGTGTTCATCGAATGTTTTCCCCATGACAATGATGTCGTCTAGGTACACCAAGCATGTTCGCCAATGAAGTCCTTTCAACACGCACTCCATTAATCGCTCGAAGGTGGCTGGAGCGTTACATAGTCCAAATGGCATTACTTTAAACTGCCACAGACCATCCCCTACGCTGAATGCAGTTTTCTCCTTGTCTTTCTCGCTGATTTCTACTTGCCAATAACCACTTTGCAAGTCCAGCGTGGAGAACCATTTTGTTCCTGCCAACGTATCCAATGTGTCATCAATTCTTGGTAGTGGATAACTGTCCTTTTTGGTGACGTCGTTGAGCTTTCTATAATCCACACAAAATCGGGTACTTCCATCTTTCTTCTTAACTAGTACCACCGGCGAGCTCCATGGACTTGAAGAAGGTTCGATTACACCATCCTTCTGCATTTCAGCTACCAGTTTCTTTACCTCATCTCTTTTTGCAAGTGGAAGACTTCTGGGCGCCTGTTTTATTGGTCTCGCTTCCCCTGTATTGTTGTCATGCTTTACCATTGATGTTCTACCTTGGCATTCTTTTTTCAGGGCGAAGGCAGACGCATGCTTCCACAGTAATTGCTTTGCTTTGTTCCTATCAGAAGGCTTTAGTTCTCGCACCCACTCACTAAGATGCGACTCCAGCACTTTCTGCTCCTTTTCTGATAGTTTGCTGCAGTCAGAATTAACTTCACAGTTGATGACCGCTTCGGCTGGTGTACATTCTGCAATTTCTGTGAGGTCGCCGATCACCTCTTCGTTGTTGGACAAATTTAGAACTCGTACAGGCAAGTATCCTTCATTATTAGTTCTTACTAGAGCTTTGGCAGTGATGATGTTATAGTTGTTTATACTTGCCGGTTCAACTACCCACAAACCGCCCATCTCACAATCTCCCTCCATTCGGGCCCATACTATGGTTTCTGAGTTTGGTGGCAATTTTACATCTTTGTAAGCGATCAGCCTTTTAATCTGTGTTGTATTGTCGTATCCCACATTGAGAGGAATTTCCACATTAGCCCACGTCAAAACTTGCTGCCCCATATCTAACTTGAGGCCTTGGGCAATCATGCTCATGTTGGCAATGGCTGCTCGATGCTCATGTTGGCAATGGCTAACTTCAATTTAACTTTACCATGTACAGTTGCTGGTTCACCCGTTGCTGTGCGGAGTCTTACACCATGTAACGATTCCATTGGTCCATTTATCAAATCTGATCTGATGATAGATTGTGACGCGCCTGTGTCCATAGTCAATATGCGCTTCCGACCACCGATAGCTCCGTAGACAGTGAGGTTGTTGTTTTTCTGTTGTATTATTGAGATGGAGATCGTGGGGCCCTCGGTTGTGGGAGCTAGTCCATGCCCCTCTGGGCTAGCTCGTTTTAGTTTAACGGAGATTCATTTTGTGTAGTAAAATTTACCCGTTTATTGCCACGTTGGGGTGAGCTCGATCTTGATCGTTTTCGTGGCTCTCTGCAGTTTCGTGAAATATGACCAGGTTTGTCGCAATTGTAGCACTTTGGTCTGGGCTTACCTCCGCCTGGTAACGCCTTGCTGAGGGTTTGGGTGATTTCTTTAAGATCGTTTATGGCACCCTTCAAATCTCCTGCCTCCGACTCCATTTCAATTTTTCTAACTCTTTGTATTTGAGGCTTGGACACAAATTTCGCTGTCTCCTGTGCCAAGGCGAACGAAACAGTTTCGGCGAATGTAGCTTTTTGCGTGGCACAAGTCACGTATTTTATGTCAGGATCACGGATGCCGTTGACGAATGCTTCAATCTTAAATTGATCCAAGAATGGGTGGGACTCACCAGGATAAGTCATCAACACCAAACGTTCCACCTCGGTTGCGAAGTCCTGAAGCGTTTCATTATGCTTTTGCACTCGGCCTCTCAATTCCATGCGATATAAATCCTTCTTGTGATCGCCACCATACTTGCGTTGTAACGCAGCCAGTATATCCTCGTAGTTGTTTCTGGCAATGACGGGAATGCTCTGAAGGACTTCTGCTGCGTTGCATTTCAGTGCTAAAATTAGCTCTACTGCTTTGTCGTTGCTGTTCCACAAGTTCTTAATTGCGACCATTTCGAATTGGAATTTAAAAACGTCAAATGGTGTAGAGCCATCGAAACTGGGAGCTTTCAATCTACTAGAGGCTTCAGAAATTACTCGCACTGGCCCCTCTTGTAACTGAAGTTCATTAATTTTTCTTTGCAATTCACTTACATCATTTTCGACTTTCTCAAACTTCTGTTCAACTTCTTCGAACTTCTGTTCGAAGTTTTCGAATTTCTCATTAACATGTATTTCCATGTTGTTCATAACTTCCGAAATTTGTTGAAGTTTGTCATTTGTGGCGTTAGATGTCTCTTGCATTATTCTAGAATTCTCGCTAAATTTCTTTTCAAGTTGTTCGTCCATAATTCTAGAATTTTCGTCCAGCTTCGCGTTAATAACTCTAGAGTTTTCGTCCAATTTTGCAAACTTTTCCATCATGGCCGCAAACATTGTAGAAACATCTACATTACCAGTTGCTTCATTTGCAGATATCTCCATTTCTTCTTTGCATTCAAACTGGTATTTGTCAATGTCAATGTTTCGGCGCTTGAATTCTTCTATTAATCGCCTCTGCAGCTCTACCTTATTACTAGCTGTCGGTTGATCCAATTTACTCAACTCCTTTTTTAGTTGTTCAACTTTGAGTTCTTCAAACTTCATCGTTGTCCTTAATTCGTAATTTCACTTCTGACACCAATGTTACGAATTTCCTTATTCGTCCTTTTTGCGTTGTTTTATTCCCAATAATAAAACAAGGTTCGTTTTTAATTACGATAATTACAACGGTATCACTTCCTTTTATTTATTTATACAGTACAACAGTTTACTTTATTTATAACACGTTAACAAGTCTTGTATTTTACTATCAATTCGCGTTGCTTACTTTACGGGGTTTAATCACAAACTGAACTCTCCATTCCAAAGACCTCCGCTATTTATACCAACTCACCATACACAAATGAAGGTACATATATCTAGCGAATTCAAGAACCTTCTAGAAAATAGATGTTGTTGTTGTTGTTTATCTTTGTAGAACATTCTCCTACACAGGAGAATTATCTTTACTGAGGTGAATTCATGCTACTGGTTTAGCGAGCTGGTACGTTGTTACAATGCATACTTTCAGGCGCAGCACTAACCGCCTGATGTTTACATACTGTTAGTAGAGTCATTAACAGTAAGCAAAAGCTTTTACTTATTCGTAACAATATATCAGAAAAAAATGCATCCCAAAAAAAAAAATTTTTTTTTCAAAAATGCCGACGGCAAAACACAAAAATTTAAATTTTTATCACATTATGTCGTTAATATGGTAAAAGCACCTAAAAATGTTTTTTTCATTGCTTTAGTTATTAATTAAATTCATTACATCATCACATATAAAAAAGAAAAGGAAAATTTTTTATACCCAATTTTATCATTTCCTCATACTAAAAAAACAGAAATTTTTTTTCAGTCATTTTGCAAGTAAATTTATTCCAAAATGTGAAAATAAATTAATTATGAATATATATTTTTCTTTTTCAGCCCACTCTTGTGAAAAATAAATGGAATAGCCGACCCTTGTGAAAAAATAAACATTTTAGTACTAGAACCGTTTGTATGGGATCTTTAAAGTCAAAAACACAACATATAAGAGGTACAAAAATGTAAATAATGCAATATTATAGTCTATATTAATATTTATGTACTTGGAAAAAAAATTGAACTTTTCGCTCTTAAACTTTCAGAAAAAGAATTTTTTCTGAATCTGCTTTTAGCATCCGGCTTACTATGCTTTCCCGAATGGTATAGCAGATACCGTAATCGAGCCAAACAGAAAAGCAATGATACAAACATCAACGATGAAATGGTTCATTCGAATTCGTTTACTGTCGATGGTGGTGGTTTTGAATGTTCAGCCATCGCTAGTGTTTGTACTGGGCTTGTGTGTTTTTGTATGGGAACACTCGCAATGAATGGTCGGTCGATGTTTAAAACATCGAGAGTGTTTGGGTGATGTGAAATCCAAACATCGACGATGAAATGATTAAGCAAAGCAACGTTACTCGAGTGCGCGTACATATAGCTGTTATAGGCTGATGGGTATGTGCTATGGTATATGAAAAAAGGCGAAAATTGAAAAAATGAAAAAAATAATTTTTTTTTGTGATCGTATATGAATCTTTATTGATTCATACTATTCAATATGAAATTTTTATTTTTCATACAGGTCTCAATGAAGTTAAATTTTAATAATTTGTCTTCATACTAATATGAGGTAAGGGAAACTCTTGTATGATGAAATATAAAAAGCGATTTTTTTTATATTGAATATATTGAACACAATTTGTGTTGTAGTATATCGCAATATAGAAGAATTGCAATTGTGGAATTTTTGAAAATGTTTAATAGACATTTTATAAACACGAAATTTTAAATTTTTAATTTCATATTCAATATAAAGTATATTATATTTAACAATATCATATGCTGCGATGTTAAAAAGGTAATGTTAAATTAAAATATTATAAATATTGAAAAAAATATATGAAGAATATACAAAAGACGATTACGAATACAGTATATAATTGTAAAGTTGTCGTTCTTTTTTTCTTTGAAATAGAAAAAAGTATAATAAAACATTATTCTGGTTGATCCTGCCAGTAGTTATATGCTTGTCTCAAAGATTAAGCCATGCATGTCTAAGTACACACTATTAAACAGTGAAACCGCAAAAGGCTCATTATATCAGTTATGGTTCCTTTTTTTTATCAAACCAACACTCAGGGGATGCCCCATATAAATGCAGTGCATTGTGTTGGGGAAGGAAAATTGAGGTAGTAGAGGGTGGAAAGAGGGTGTAGTGGCTGTTGGTATTTGCCTTGAATGTTTGTATGTCACAATTGGTGGGAAATAACTTGATGGAAGTTTATTCCACATACGGACTGTACGGCTGAAGAACGAATTTTTTCTATAGTGTGTAGTGCGGTCAATCGGCCACTCGATAAAAAACGGATGAGAGTTCCTGGAAAGCCGCGTACTTCGGCTAAATATCCTCACGTCCGGCATAAGTTGACGGATGTCCGAGGAACACATACCGTAGAAATATTCATAGAACAGTGACACGCAACCCACATTTCGACGATGCTCAAGGGAGGCAATAGAGTTGGATACCCTACTGTCCCCTATTAACACCGTCGCTCTCCTCTGGACACGGTCGAGAAGCTCCAAAGAAGTCCTAGGAGTACCTGCCCATATATGGGAGTTATACTCCATCTTTGGCCTGATGTAGGTGGTGTAGATATTGAGAAGATCAGGTGGAGTGAAGTATTTCTTGCACCGCTGTAAAAAGCCTAGACACTTGAATGCATCTTTCGACATTGTATTTTCATGCCCAGAACATCAAGAGCGTCTGATTCATCAATATCCACACCGTCCATAGACAATGACGACACACCTGGGTCAGCAATACGTTTATGCGACAACAAACAACACTGGGTCTTACTCGCATTAAAATCTACTCTATTCCGTCGACCCCATTCAACAATGGACACCAGATCGCGGTCGAGTGTTTCATTCATCGTCCGGCGTTTGACTTCAATCTCTTGAAGACTTGGCCTACGATCGAAGGAATAAGAATGGCAGAGATTACTATCATCGGCAAAAGAGTAGATTGGATTCAGAGTCTGACCCAGGAGATCGTCAATGAAAATAAGAAAAAGAGAAGGAGAAAGAACAGAGCCGTGTGGTACACCTGCAGTCAATTTATGTTCGTCGGATGAAACCCCATCTACAACAACTCGTATAGTGCGATCTCTGAGAAAACTCGATATAAATCGAGTGAAGTTATCACCGACACCAAAAGCAGCGAGCTTTGACAAGAGTGCATCGTGCCATACTCTGTCAAAGGCCTTGGAAATATCAAGAGCCACTACCTTACTCTCACCAAGCCGGTGGATGGATCGACTCCACTGTTCCGAAAGGAACGCCATCAGGTCTCCAGTAGATCTCATTCTACGGAAGCCATATTAAATAAAAAAATAAATGGTTTCCCATTACATCCCATGAAGGGACTGGGGAGAACTTCTCACAATCACTGAGCTGTGCGCTTTCCAGTTTTCACTCACTGATTGGGACCTACAGTTTTACACCGATTCCGAACGGTAATTTGAGAAGCTTTATCATGGCTAGATACTCGATAGTGTCGCCGTCACTATGCGAGGTGACCGCCGCCGAAAGAAAATTTGAAGGTGGTCAGAGCCGGGTTCGAACCCAGGATCTCATGTACAAGAGTCGCGCACACTAACCATTGCACCACCGACGGCCACCGAAGCCATATTGCCGATCATTAAGAAGGTCATTGTACTCAAGATACTTCACTAGATGATGGTTAACCATGCTCTCCATAACCTTCGAGAGCGCAGAATAAATTGCAATTGGGCGGTAATTTGCAGGGTTACTTGCATCACCTTTTTTAGGGATTGGCTGGACATTAGCAATCTTCCAACGCGCCGGGAAGACTCCGGCACGGTATGTAAGGTTGAAAAGATTGCGCAGTGGACACGCCAGTGTCGAAGAGCACCTACTCAAGACCAGTGCAGATATGCCATCCGGGCCCGGGGATTTACCTGCGACGAAATTCGCAAGAACCTTTTTAACTCCTCGCGTTCGAAAAAAATCCAATGAGTGTTCGAACTCACGGGCGATGTGTTAACACCTTTTTGCTACACGGTACCTGTTCGATTTCTATGAACACATTCGTAAATGTTACATTGGAAAATAAAAGACAGCGTTCAATCACATGATGACGTTACAGTTAAATAATATTAATACTTAAAATTATTTAAAGACCCAGTGCAAGCACACGTGTCATTATTTTCTTGCTCAATACTTTTTGTTTTATTCCCCCAAAAGTCAAAGAATGCAGAGCAACAGACACTTGTATATACATACATACATTGTTATATTCGTACATACGCTACACAAGTTCACAAAATTGTCGTTGATCTCTCTCTTGCTATCTCATTTTTATAAACGTATAATACGTCATTACTCGCTTTGCTCTGAGAGTGCTCCGCACCCACATTTTATTGGACTTACCTTTCACTATAATAAAACAAAATGAAAAAAATTAAACAGAAGTGCTAATGATTTCATTATTTTCTTGCTTAATACTTTTTATTTATTTTATATTAAACCCACAAAAAACAAAGAGAATGCAAAGCAACAGACAAATGTACATACATACATTGGTATGTTTGTACATAAGCTACACACGTTGCTGTCTTGCTATCTCATTTTTATATATGTACGTATAACCACGTCACTATTCTCTTTGCTATGCATAAGACAAAACCGAAGATCAACATAAAACACTTTTTTAATATTACTCCAAATTAATACTCCAAATTAAAACACTTAAATCTCGGCTCGCCGACATCAGATCGCCTTAATTTTTGGCCTAAACTCTTCGTCGAAACCCGCACTAGCTTTTGAATCCAAAAATTAATAAAATCGGCTATGATTTTCCGGAGAAAATCGCGTGGGAAAATAATATGAAAATCGCCCAATAATCACTTTCAATACCGACTGCCAAGCAACGAACAAACAAACGATGATTTACTCTTACATACCTAACACTTGCGTATGTATTGAAACTGATAGTTTTTTGCCCTAGAGGCGCGCGTATAGATGTTAACACATTAAAAATATCTTGGGCATGGAACAAGATACGTAATTGATCATGGGGAGTGGTTGATTGCTATCCGGCAAGGAAGAGTTCCTTGCAAACATTTCAGCCAAGAGGTTAGCTTTATCAACCGGTTCAGTGAATGTTATGTCATCTTTAAGAAGAGTTGGGATAGAGGAAGAACTATCCTTTATTCTTCTTGCAAATGACCAAAAGTTCTTACTTCCACTAGGGAAAGAAAGACTTTAGCACGAATACGCTGTTCGTGAAGAAACTTTTCGCGTCGAAGTACTTTGGCACACTTGGATCTTGCCTGTTTGCGTAGCAGTTCAGTATCAACGTTTTTATTAGAACGCCAGTCTCTGAACGCGTCCTCTTTGGACCTGACAGCATTGTTGCATGTCTGGTTACACCAACTTTTTTCCGATGGTTTAACCGAAATAATTTTCGTCGGAATGAATGAATTCATACCAATCAAAATTATCTTCTCGATCATTTCAGCAGCAGCATCTATGTCATTGTCCAGAAAACAAAGCTTCCAGGTAAAATGCTGATAAAAATTGTTGAGCTCAGCCCAACGTGCCTCTTCGTAGATAAAAATTGTTCGCTTCGGGACTGTGTTTGAAGCGAGACGGAGAGCTGAATACGAAAAGGACGCTGAAATGATACAGTGATTCGAATTACCCAGAGGTGCAAGCGTGTTAACTTCGTACTTTTCAGGGTGCAAAGTTAAGAAGAGGTCAAGTAAATTTTGGTGGTGCCCTTGAACACACGGAATGTGCGTCGGTTCATTCACCAATTGCGTTAAGTTATTATGAGCGGCGAAGAGCTCAGCGTATTGCCCCTCCGTAGTTGTATGGCTCGAATGCATTAACCAGGAGGAATTATGGACATTGAAATCACCAGCAACAACGATTTCACTGTCTGGATAATTCCCCAATATCTCAGAAATGGAATCGGAGAGGGTGTCAAAGCCATTAAAGGATGCCTCCCTTCCCGCATTAGGACTTCTATAAAGAAATCCGAAATGTAGGACATGTGTTCCAATCTTGTATTTTACCCAAAGAGAGTTAAATTCTGGATCTTGTGAGTCGAAATGTCGCTGACTCTGAAACACTATGCCATTTTTTACATAAATCACAAGGCCTCTGTGGGAAATAAAAAGCGATAGAGTGTGGTACCCAGGAACGTGAAAATCCTGTGGATCAGAATCCTCGCGCACCTGGGTTCACATAGAGCAAGAACATCAGGCCGATGAATATTAATATGAGAGTACACACCGAAAAAATTCGTTCTCAACCCTCGTATGTTACCATAATGTATAACAACATTACACACCATTGCGACATACAAACACACAGAACAAATTCACAGCAGTAAACACAAACACTGAGTCCCCCGCCTTCCCGCTGATATCCACACAATGCTTAGTGTTATGCCTTAGGCACTGAGCAGCAACGAGAAGACGAGGAAAACACAGTCTATGCTGTACTGTATAGGAGAGGGAGCGGGGGACAACAAATGCACCACACCGAGAGGGGCATAAAAGCCCTTCGTGTGGTTGACGTAAACAGGCTTAGTTGATGTTGTTATTGTTTCCTTCTTTTCGTTTTGCACATTTTGTTGTTTTGTTTATTGTTTGCATTATCGTATAGGTATTTTTCAATTTTAATGTAAAGTTATTAAAGTTATTGTAAAGTTATTTTGTAAAGTTATTTAGTTTGGTTTGTTGAGGTTTGTTTGGTTTGTTGACGGTTATTTATTAATTTTTATTTATTTATTTTCTTATTTAGTTTAACACGGATTGACACTTGAATTTTTTTGAACGAAAGGGAATACGGTTCCAATTCGTGCGTTTGAATGGTGGTGGCACAATCCGTTACTCCACGGAGGTGAAGTACCTCGGAGTCACCATGGGAGAAAGGATGAACTTTTTGCCTCATATAGGGAGACTTCGCGAGAAACTGACGAGCGTTGTAGGAAAGGTTAGGCGTGTTATGAGGAGTGAGTGGGGTCTGAATCGTCAAGCAGTCAGGACCTTGTACTGGGGCCTTTTTGTTGCCATGGCAACATTTGGGTCTTCTGTTTGGTGCGAAACTGCTAGAAGCGTCTTCGGGCAACGTCGATTATTCTCTGTTCAGAGAGTAATGTTATTGGCATGTATGCCAGTATGCCGTACGGTGTCTACAGAGGCCCTACAAGTTTTGATGGGTGCCACTCCTCTTGATCTAGAGGTGATGCGTCGTAGCATGGACTTCAAAATCAAGAGGGGGTACGCACTGGGTGAGTCAGATTGGCTCATAGTTGGAGCAGAAAGCATGAGTAGAAGTGAGCGGCGGGCTCGGTTAGATGCGTTAGTCACATCTGAGTGGCAGGGCCGTTGGAATTCCAGTACCAACGGTCGAGTAACGTATGCATTTATACCGGATGTAGAATTCGTCGGGAAGAACCCTGAGTTTAGCTTCAACCTAAGCCTTGGTTTCATACTGACAGGTCACGGGTCGTTAAATGCATTCTTGCACAGAATGAGACTTGCGGATCGGGAGTCGTGTGATTGCGCAGCGCCAATCTCCCCTTGTGGGAGATCGTGCTGGCTGTGGTTGCCACCAAAATCGCTGGTAGAGGCTATGTAGTTGCCTTGTATATCAGTTACTTGTAACGAACTATGCTAGGCAGGTGCATATCCTCGAAATATGGGATCCGTGGCCCTTATCACGGAAGACGTTAGGATAGTACCTCACTCTTTACCAAGGAGGAGTAGCTCATGTACAGAGAGTTTGCTCAATTGGTAGCTCGTGGACGGAAGAAAGAAGTCGCGCTGGCGGATATGCGAATACGGGGCGTTTGTTCTCCCACGTAATCGTGTATACCAATGGTGTAAGGCTTCCTATTCCTGATCTCTTGGCTGCCCCTCTATGCGGGGTAGCACGGATATCTCACGGGCGGCCCTAACAGTCGTATCAAACATGTTCTTGGTGGGGCGGTGCTCACCTGTGGTTAAGGACTTCACGTCGAGAACCACATTAAATCACGCGGACTCTGTCCCTATCTACTCATTGGTTTGTGAGCATTCGTTGCGATCAGACGTGTTTTCGGATAGTCAGTGATAGATTTTCTAGTGGTCATTTTTGCGACAGTGTTAGTGAGTTTGTGCGGTAACTGGTTTGTTCATAGCATCGTTGCTGTGATCGCTGTTGTTGTGCGAAACGGTAACTTGTTTACAACTTTTGGTTCGCCAATTTTGTAAACAAGTCGCTATAGTGCTCATTAGAGTACTTGTTGTTTGTAGTAAGTAACTGCAAAATCTGGTAAGTGTTTATTTTCTTGAATACTTACTTGTGCTTGTTGTTGGGGTATGATTAAGCGCCGTAAGCGGCGGGGCCAGACTGGTAGTGGCGGCAGCGCTGCTGGCATGTCTGGTTCGATGACGGATGGTGAGTCATCGACGTCCTCAGCCGTTCCCAAACGGGTGCAGCTGGGGTCGCCAGAAGTAGTGAAGGGTAGGTCAAAGCCGGTTGACGCTGACTTTGACAGTAGCTCAGGTGTTGTTGGTGTGCCTTCTAAAGGCAGCCCGAAGAGGGGCACAAGTGGTGCCCAGGCAGGTAGAGAAGGGGGCGCTGCTGGTAGTAGCAGCGCCAAGTTGGTTGCTGGCACCAGTAGTGTCAGTACGTTGGCTGAGATGAGGTCTACCATTAGTAGGGTAGGTGAGGTATTGCGTGCTGCTGGTACGCCGAAAGGCGTGTCGAAGGGTCCGCTGCCAACTGTACCTGTTGGTACGGCAGCCCCCGCCAGCAGCGATGGTGGTCGTGGCCGTAGCCGCGTAGGTCCCAGCGGACTGGGTGACGTCGGTGCTGCTGTAGAGCGGACACAGGCGGTCACCCGTAGGTTGGTCTCCGATTTAATGGAGGCCAATGTGAGTAAGGAATTGGTTGCGAGGGTCCTTGGTTACTCTTCGGAGTACGAGGCACTCGTAGTAGGATTGCTGGCTCAAAACGAGCGCCTTCGGGGCCGTCTTGATGCCAAGCCCAGGGAGAGCAGTAGGAGTGCCGTTCGACCCGCGGTTCCCACCGCGCCGGCAACATTCCTCGCACCGGCTCCAGTGGCGACTGCCCCTGTAGCTGTGGGAGGAGGTTGTTCGGTAGTCGCTGCACCGGTTGTGAAGCCCGTCGAGACTTGGTCCTTGGTGGTGCGGGGCCGTCAGGGCCAAACTGCCAAGGATGTGGCTAGCAAGGTGGTGAGTGATGTGGGGCCCACTTTAAAAGAGCGGGTCCATGAGATCAGGGCGCTTCGTAGTGGTGGCGTATTAATACGAACACCATCTGTAGCGGAGCGTGAGGGTATTGCCAAGAATACCAAGTTTGAGGAGGCTGGGCTCACCGTTACGGTGCCTGATAGCTCGGTTGTGCGGGTGGGCGTCCAAGGGGTCGACTCGAAGATCACTCATGATGAGTTCATGGGTGACGTCTTCGAGAAAAACCTCAAAGACAGGATCTCGCTCGATGAGTTCAAGAGTGGTGTCCGGCTCACTAGTCGGCCGTGGGACAGTACCAAGACCGGAACAACGAACGTTGTTTTGGAAGGGCGGGCTTCGGCCCTTGAGCCCTTGCTGGCATCGCGTCGTTGTTACGTGAAATGGTTTTCGTTCCGCGCACGACCGCTTGATCCGGTACCAAGCTGTTTTAGGTGTTTGTCGTTTGATCACTACGTTAGGGAGTGCAGATGGAAAGAGAATGCCTGTTCTCGGTATGGACAGCAGGGTCACTGTGCAAGGGATTGCGGTAACGCAATTCACTGCAGAAACTGCGCTTTCCAGGGGAGACCCTCGGCTCATCGTATGATGACTGAGGACTGTCCCATGTATAGCGTTATGCTGGCTAGAGCGAGGGCTAGACATTAAGTATGGGACACACAATTCTACAAATAAATTGTGGTAGGGCAATGTCGGCAATGTGCGAGGTAGGAGAGGTAATGGTAGAACGACAGTGTAGTTTTGCTCTCATTCAGGAACCTGCTAGTGGCCATGGTGTCATTACAGGTTTGCCTGCGAGTATGCGGGTCTTCGCTGATTTGAGACTTAACTCCGCGGTGGTCGTGAATGACGGTAACGTAGAGTGTACCGTGGTTTCTAGGACCGACTTGGGGGTTTGCGTGTGTGTAGAAGGGGGTTTCGGACGGATATTTTTGTGTAGCAGTTAGTGCAAGTTTTCTGAGCCTTTAGAGCCGTATTTGGCATACATGGACACGGTACTACTACTTGCGAGTAGTAACCCTCTCGTCCTAGGGATAGACGCTAACGCATCAAACCCGCTATGGTTTAGCAAAACACCCAGACTTTCGACTGGGTCGCAAAACCATTACCGGGGAGAGATGCTAAGTGAATGGATTGTTTCGGGCCGCCTTCGTGCCTTGAATGAGCCGAGTGAGCAGTACACTTTTGATAATGGTAGAGGAGTTAGCGATATAGATGTGACGATTGCGAATAGCGCAGCTTTGAGAACGTTTCAGTTTAGTTGGAGGGTCAGACCGTCCGTAAGTGATCACAATTACATTGTAATTGATTTCACTTACGAACGGACTGAAGTTAGCAGCTTAGACATCGTGCGGTGGCGCACCAGGGATGTGAACTGGGATGTGTATGGTGAATTCATCGCAGCTGAGGCTAGCGAGATTCCAATAGAAGTCTTTCGTCGTAGGACCGTAGATGAGCAAGTCTCGTGTTTACGCGAAGTTGTTCATAGGGCTAACGACGCTATCCTTGAAAGGAGTCGCAAGAAAACTTTGAGAAGATTACGATGGTCGACACGTGAGTTGACACTCAAGCGGAGGGAAGTGCGCCGTCTCAGGAAACGTTTCCAGAGAGGCAAACGGAACGAAGCTAGTGATCTTGACCAGCTCAGATCAGCGTACAAAAGTTGCCTCAGCGATTACAAGGATATGCTTGTAAACGTGAAAGAGGAAGATTGGCGACAGTTTGTTGCCTGCCATAGGAATGATCCTTGGGCTCATGTTTATAGAATCTGCCTTGGCAGAGGTAAGAGGACAGATCTCTCCGGGTTGAAAGATGGCGATGCTATTCTTACTTCCTGGAGTGATTGCGTCAAAGTTTTGCTGCGGGAGTTCTTTCCGAGAGCGGAGGCAGTGGCCTCTTCTTCTTCTTCTGGGGAAGTTGAGACTGTTGCACCCGAGCTGGAAAGATCAGAGATCGCCGAAAGCATGGCGTTAGTTAAGTCGCGAAGTCACCTGGTATGGATGGAATAGCTGGAGAGATGTGTAAAAGCGTCTGGAAGGCTATACCTAGAGGATTACCGGAATACCTAGAGGATTTGTATGGGCGGTGTGTACATGAGGGATATTTTCCACGCGAGTGGAAGGTAGCCCGTGTCATTGTACTCTTGAAGTCAATCGATAAGGACAGGAGTAATCCTCGTTCTTATCGGGGTATCAGTCTCTTACCAGTATTTGGAAAAGTACTGGAGAGGATTCTGGTGCAGAGACTAAATGAGAGAGTTGCTGACAGCATGTGCCGTTGGCAGTTCGGTTTCGTAAGGGGCCGAAGTGTCGAAGATGCCTGGGCGCACGTGAGGAGAACTGTTGTAGAGTGTACTCAGAAGTATCTTCTGGGTCTTTTCATCGACTTTAAAGGTGCGTTTGATTATCTGAGTTGGGCGAGCGTGGAAGAAAGACTAGCGGGGCTAGGGTGTCAGGAAGTAGCACTCTGGAGAAGTTACTTCTCTGACAGAAAAGCAGTGATAGTCGGGGCAAATAGTTTTGAGTGTGTTGATGTGGTCCGAGGATGTCCACAGGGTTCCATTTGTGGACCGTTTGTGTGGAATCTGATGATGGACTTGCTTTTGCATGAGGTTGAGGCCGAATGCAAGATATGTGCTTACGCTGATGACTTGCTTATCATGGTCGAGGGTAGTTCTCGTTCCGAGTTGGAACAGCTATCCTCGGCTATGATGAGTATTGTCACTCGGTGGGGCGAGCGTGTAGGAGTTAGTTTATCGGTGGAAAAGACAGTGACCATGTTGCTGAAGGGTAGTTTCAAGTCCCATTTTCCAATCGTGCGTTTGAATGGTGGTGGCACAATCCGTTACTCCACGGAGGTGAAGTACCTCGGAGTCACCATGGGAGAAAGGATGAACTTTTTGCCTCATATAGGGAGACTTCGCGAGAAACTGACGAGCGTTGTAGGAAAGGTTAGGCGTGTTATGAGGAGTGAGTGGGGTCTGAGTCGTCAAGCAGTCAGGACCGTGTACAGGGGCCTTTTTGTTGCCATGGCAACATTTGGGTCTTCTGTTTGGTGCGAAACTGCTAGAAGCGTCTTCGGGCAACGTCGATTATTCTCTGTTCAGAGAGTAATGTTATTGGCATGTATGCCAGTATGTCGTACTGTGTCTACAGAGGCCCTACAAGTTTTGATGGGTGCCACTCCTCTTGATCTAGAGGTGATGCGTCGTAGCATGGACTTCAAAATCAAGAGGGGGTACGCACTGGGTGAGTCAGATTGGCTCATAGTTGGAGCAGAAAGCATGAGTAGAAGTGAGCGGCGGGCTCGGTTAGATGCGTTAGTCACATCTGAGTGGCAGGGCCGTTGGAATTCCAGTACCAACGGTCGAGTAACGTATAGATTTATACCGGATGTAGAATTCGTCGGGAAGAACCCTGAGTTTAGCTTCAACCTAAGCCTTGGTTTCATACTGACAGGTCACGGGTCGTTAAATGCATTCTTGCACAGAATGAGACTTGCGGATCGGGAGTCGTGTGATTGCGAAGCGCCAATCGAAGATTGGCTCCATGTTTTGTGCGAGTGTCCCCTTTACGGGGCTTTTAGGGATTTAGTCGGCATGGGTGTCACCAGATCCGGTGGTGAGTGGTGCGTGAGTAGTATGCTTCTGTCTCCGGATGCGTTGTGTGTGGCAACGCGGTTTGCCTCTCGTGTTTTCGCGAGTCGGCGCGCTAGGACGGTTTAGTTGTTGCTGTGGGTTTCACTGGTCTCTATCGGTGTCTCCCTTTTGTAGTGGTTGAACGTTTTTCGTGATCCTGGCTTTTTCAAGCTAGTTATTCAGCCGTTTAGGATCTCGTTGTCGGTACTGCTGAACCCTGCGAACACAGGGATTGCCAGTCCCGGACTTCGTCGGAGTCGAATTTGGAAGTGGATTAGCCGCGAGGTCTGACCAGAGGCCTGTTTCTGGTACCGTGTGCTGTTTGGGATTGACACGTGGAAGGTCTCGAACTCGTGCCCTTTCAGTTTGTGTCTTGTTGTTGTTGACCCACGGGGGCATCATCGGGCGAAGCCTGAAGATTGGCTGCCGGTCGCTGTCATTGACCGGAAGAGGTGGAAACAGCCTTGCTCCCACGGTGAGAAAGCTGCAGCCGTCTGACTGTAGTTATTAGACCGTTTAAATTGCAATTTTAGCATTTAAATGGCAATGTCACGTGATGTTGTTGTTGGTGTTGATTTTGTATAATTGTTTCACGATTGATGCTTTTGTCGCCGGGGGTGACCAGTCCCCTACTTAGTACAAAGTAAAAACTGGGAGCAGCTTCACTGCGAAACTCGGACCAGAGAGTAGGCCTATCTGGTAGCACGGGTGGTGTTGGCCCCCTTGTGGGAGATCGTGCTGGCTGTGGTTGCCACCAAAATCGCTGGTAGAGGATATGTAGTTGCCTTGTATATCAGTTACTTGTAACGAAGTATGCTAGGCAGGTGCATATCCTCGAAATATGGGATCCGTGGCCCTTATCACGGAAGAGGTTTGGATAGTACCTCACTCTTACCAAGGAGGAGTAGCTCATGTACAGAGAGTTTACTCAATTGGTAGCTCGTGGACGGAAGAAAGAAGTCGCGCTGGCGGATATGCGAATACGGGGCGTTTGTTCTCCCACGTAATCGTGTATACCAATGGTGTAAGGCTTCCTATTCCTGATCTCTTGGCTGCCTCTCTATGCGGGGTAGCACGGATATCTCACGGGCGGCGCTAACAGTCGTATCAAACATGTTCTTGGTGGGGCGGTGCTCATCTGTGGTTAAGGACTTCACGTCGAGAATCACATTAAATCACGCGGACTCTGTCCCTATCTACTAAGGGAAAAAACCATGTCCATGGTTTTAAATTGGTACTCGGATGCTTCGGCATACGGGGGCGCTGGTCGACGCATTGTATTCACCCTGTGTTAAGAGCACTGTGAGATTGAGCCATTGTGGCGGGTACTCACATTAATCTAGTACACAATCTGTCCCTATCTACTCACTTGTGTTTTTCTAGTGGTTCAGTGCGGATGTGATTTTTTCGAGCGCTTATCGAAAAAGATTCCCACGCGATTATCTGAGAAAGTACTGGTGCGATTTTTATAATTTTTACGTCACCGTTTAGTGGTGAAGCGTGTAACGCAAAGATCTTGGCGATCCGACTTACAGGACCCGAGATATCGGTGTTGCAATTTTGGCCTATAATTGGCAGTGTTTAGTATAGCGGCAACTGACCGCGTGGTCATTTAACGGCCCTATACGTAACACACTAGTGCGTGTGTGTGTCCAGAGTACTGGTAAGTGTTCTGTTTGCCATTTATATAGAACGTTGTGTGTAGGTAGGCAGAGGCGGAGGTTTTTGCTTTTGGTATGGCGGGCAAAAGGCCCAGGGCGAGGGGTTCACGGAGCGCATTGGTGTCAGAGACCAGTGATGTAGGTGGAGATGAAGAATCGGTGCCGGTGCGAATTGTGCCCTTAGTAAGGCATACAGATTCGGAGTCGTCATCTACTGAGGTTGAAACCGGCGGCGCAGTGAAGAAGCACAAATCGGTGGACTCGCTGCTTGAGAGTGAAAGTGCAGATGTGGATTTTGTTGTCCCTGCAGCCGTTTCTGCTGCCCCCGCAGTAGGTAGTGGTGCTGCTCCGACCGTTGTGTCAAGGGCCAGTAGGGCCAGGAGCAGGACGACCAGAGGTGAAACAGACGCCAGCGGTGACCACGTGGCCCGCATGAAGATGATAACTGGCGATTTGTGTGAGGTAGTTTTAGGTGACGGTGCCAATGTCTCCCTGACCAAGGCTGTAATAGCTCGTGCTGGGAGATATGAGTCCCTATTGATGGAACTAGTGGCCGAAAACGAGCGACTGCGTGGTAAGCTCGAAGTGTATGAGGCTTGTGGGGTTGGCAGAGTCCCATTGGCTGCACCTAGTGCTCCAATGATGCCTTCCCCTGTGGTACCGGGTGTTCGTGCAGCGGTACCTTTGGCACCAGCTGCGAAGGTGCCCAAGCCTCAGGAGACGTGGTCGGTGATAGTGAGAGGGAAAGAGACTTCCACGTCAAAGGAAGTAGTAGAGAAGGTGGTGGAGCAAGTGGCCCCCTCCTTAGGCGTACGTGTACACGAGGTACGGCCTGTGAGTGGTGGTGGTGCTGTCATACGCACCCCATCCGTAGCGGAGGGGCAGAAGATTGCGGATAACAGCAAGTTTTCGGAAGTTGGGCTTACCGTTTCGGTGAGTGATAAACTCGGGCCCAGAATATCAGTACAGCGAGTACATGCCGAAATAACGCCGGACGAGTTCATGGAGGAAGTGTATGCGTTGAACTTGAGTGAATCCATGACTCGTGCGGAGTTTGTTAAGTCCGTGAGGCTGGTGAGTTCTCCTTGGCGGGCAGATGGGGGTCCAACGACCGTCGTGCTAGAGTGCACCCCCAGAGTTGCTGCACAGCTGGAGAACTCCGGTGTTTATGTAAAATGGTTCCGTTTTACAGTACGTACGCAAGATCTCGTCCAGACCTGTTACAGGTGTTGTGGCTTCGACCACAGGGCGAGTGAGTGTCGAGTTAGAGACGCGGTTTACCGCAGATGCGGTTTTGCGGGGCATATTGCCCATCAATGTGTGAATGCACTAAGATGTAGGAATTGTGAGCTGAAGGGGTTAGCTGCTGACCATTCTATGGATTCCCTGCAGTGCCCCGTGTATGCTGGCAGGTTGGCAAGAGTAAATGCGACACACTGAAGATGGGTAGTACAACCATTCTTCAGTACAACTGTGGCCGCAGTTATTCCGCGATGAGCGAGTTCGGCCAGACGATGAGGAGGCAGGGTGTGGCCTTTGCGCTACTTCAAGAGCCCTTTTATAAGGAATCTCTTGGTGTAGTGCAGGGGTTACCAGGAGGAATGAGAGTGTTTACCGACGGTGGTGGAAACTCGGCAGTTATAGTGGACGAGATTGCCACTAACTGCACCGTTGTTAGCAGCGGCGAGTACGGAGTTTGTGTGTCGGTGGAAGGTAGTTTAGGGAGAATGCTCCTAGCGAGCGTGTACTGTCGATTTAGTAACCCATTGGAACCGTATTTAGGGTATATGGATTCGGTGCTACTCCACGAGAGTAGCATTCCGGTAATCCTAGGCATGGATGCGAACGCATGTTCTCGTATGTGGTTCAGTAAGATGGCCAGGCAAGCTCCTGGACATCAGAACCACATACGACGAATTATGCTAAGCGAGTGGCTAGCCGGTAGGAATGTGACGGTCTTAAATGAGCCTAGTAATCTGTATACCTTTGACGGTCCAATGGGTGCTAGCGATATCGACGTGACGGTAGCGAACGCGGCAGCGATGTCTGCCTTTGCCTTCAGTTGGAAGGTGATTGACGAGTGGGGCATAAGTGACCACAATATTGTGGAAATTATGCTCTCATGCCAGAGACGAACGGTTGAACCCCCGCCACTGCGTAAGTGGCGTCTTTATGACGTGAATTGGAGCCACTATGCGGGGTGCATCAGGGACGCAGCGTCAGTATGCACCCTTGCTGAGTTCAGGGCACTAACGGTCGATGAAATGGTTAGCCTAGTCTACCGTTGGATGTGTTCTGTTAACGACGCAGTACTAGGCCGCAGCCGCGTGGTTAGGCCTAGCGGGGTAAGATGGTGGACTGAGGAGCTGGACATTATGCGTAGGAGTTTGAGACGGCATCGGAAGAAATTCCAGACAGCGAGGCGCTCTAATGCCGAGAACTTGCCGCAGCGTAAGGCGACTTACCTGGCAGCGTTACGAGCGTATAAGGCCATGATTATACGCGTCAAGGAGGAAGAGTGGCGTAGATTTGTGCAGGAGAATAGGGATGACCCATGGGGGAAGGTGTATCGGATATGTAGGGGTAAGTCGAAAAGAGTAGACTTTTCTTCCGTACGGGTTGGAGATGTGACACTGTCTTCGTGGAATGAGTGTGCAGGAGTACTGCTGAGTGAGTTCTTCTCG
>OZ008368.1:172481273-172538773 GCA_963931995.1 Phaonia tiefii | reverse complement strand
TTTTTATATTGAATATATTGAACACAATTTGTGTTGTAGTATATCGCAATATAGAAAAATTGCAATTGTGGTATTTTTTGAAAATGTTTAATAGACATTTTATAAAAACGAAATTTGAAATTTTTAATTTCATATTCAATATAAAGCATATTATATTTAACAATATCATATGCTGCGATGTTAAAAAAGTAATGTTGAATTAAAATATTATAAATATTGAAAAATATATATGAAGAATATACAAAAGACGATTACGAATACAGTATATAATTGTAAAGTTGTCGTTCTTTTTTTCTTTGAAATAGAAAAAAATATAATAAAACATTATTCTGGTTGATCCTGCCAGTAGTTATATGCTTGTCTCAAAGATTAAGCCATGCATGTCTAAGTACACACTATTAAACAGTGAAACCGCAAAAGGCTCATTATATCAGTTATGGTTCCTTAGATCGTTAACAGTTGCTTGGATAACTGTGGTAATTCTAGAGCTAATACATGCAATATAAACACGGACCTTTGGGACGTGTGCTTTTATTAGGCTAAAACTAAGCGATCGCAAGATCGTTACTTTGGTTGAACTCTAGATAACTTGCAGATCGTATGGTCGAGTACCGACGACAGATCTTTCAAATGTCTGCCCTATCAACTTTTGATGGTAGATACTACCATGGTTGTAACGGGGAATCAGGGTTCGATTCCGGAGAGGGAGCCTGAGAAACGGCTACCACATCTAAGGAAGGCAGCAGGCGCGTAAATTACCCACTCCCAGCTCGGGGAGGTAGTGACGAAAAATAACAATACAGGACTCATATTAGAGGCCCTGTAATTGGAATGGGAACACTTTAAATCCCTTAACAAGGACCTATTGGAGGGCAAGTCTGATGCCAGCAGCCGCGGTAACTCCAGCTCCAATAGCGTATATTAAAGTTGTTGCGGTTAAAACGTTCGTAGTTGAACTTGTGCTTCATACGGGTAGTGCAGCTAATAATTGTAGTTTGTACTATACCTTATGTATGTAAGCGTATTACCGGTGGAGTTCTTATATGTATTAAATACTTGTATTTTTGCATGTTCCTCCTATTTAAACCTGCTTCAGTGCTCTTTATCGAGTGTCGTTGTGGGCCGGTACAATTACTTTGAACAAATTAGAGTGCTTAAAGCAGGCTCCAAATGCCTGAATATTTTGTGCATGGAATAATGAAATAAGACCTCTGTTCTACTTTCATTGGTTATTAGATCAAGAGGTAATGATTAATAGAAGCAGTTTGGGGGCATTAGTATTACGACGCGAGAGGTGAAATTCTTGGGCCGTCGTAAGACTAACTTAAGCGAAAGCATTTGCCAAAGATGTTTTCATTAATCAAGAACGAAAGTTAGAGGTTCGAAGGCGATCAGATACCGCCCTAGTTCTAACCATAAACGATGCCAGCTAGCAATTGGGTGTAGCTACTATCATGGCTCTCTCAGTCGCTTCCTGGGAAACCAAAGCTTTTGGGCTCCGGGGGAAGTATGGTTGCAAAGCTGAAACTTAAAGGAATTGACGGAAGGGCACCACCAGGAGTGGAGCCTGCGGCTTAATTTGACTCAACACGGGAAAACTTACCAGGTCCGAACATAAGTGTGTAAGACAGATTGATAGCTCTTTCTCGAATCTATGGGTGGTGGTGCATGGCCGTTCTTAGTTCGTGGAGTGATTTGTCTGGTTAATGCCGATAACGAACGAGACTCAAATATATTAAATAGATGCTTTCAGGATTATGGTGTTGAAACTTTTATAGCCTTCATTCATGACCTCAGTAAAATGAGTTAGTGTTTGAATGTGTTTATAAAAGTGGAGCCGTACCTGTTGCTTTGTCCCATTATAAGGACACTAGCTTCTTAAATGGACAAATTGCGTCTAGCAATAATGAGATTGAGCAATAACAGGTCTGTGATGCCCTTAGATGTCCTGGGCTGCACGCGCGCTACAATGAAAGTATCAACGTGTATTTCCTAGTCCGAGAGGTCCGGGTAAACCGCTGAACCACTTTCATGCTTGGGATTGTGAACTGAAACTGTTCACATGAACTTGGAATTCCCAGTAAGTGTGAGTCATTAACTCGCATTGATTACGTCCCTGCCCTTTGTACACACCGCCCGTCGCTACTACCGATTGAATTATTTAGTGAGGTCTCCGGACGTGATCACTGTAACGCCTAGTGTTTTACGGATGTTTCGCAAAAGTTGACCGAACTTGATTATTTAGAGGAAGTAAAAGTCGTAACAAGGTTTCCGTAGGTGAACCTGCGGAAGGATCATTAATGTGTTCCTAACCGTTAAATAAAACTAAAAAATATATATTATGTGTACAACATACACATACATATATATTAAAATAAAACTAACTATAAGCAATTACAGTTGTACTTGTATGAAATGTTTAACATTTTAATATAAGTTAATGTTCTATTATAAAGCTTGCATCGCAAGTTTGTTTTAGGACTAAGACATTCGCAACATACTTTGTTTAGTTTTTAAAACAAAATTATTGAAGAAATTGATATATGCCAATTTACTTTGGTGTATTTTTGATTTCTTTCAATAAAAACATTTACGACAAGTATATACAAGAAAAAAAAAAGATATCACTCTAAGCGGTGGATCACTCGGCTCATGGGTCGATGAAGAACGCAGCAAACTGTGCGTCATCGTGTGAACTGCAGGACACATGAACATCGACATTTTGAACGCATATCGCAGTCCATGCTGTATGGTACTTTAATTAATTTTGAAGTGCTGCTTGGACTACATATGGTTGAGGGTTGTAAGACTATGCTAAATAAGTTGCTTACAGTATGGATAGGGTATTAATTTACTCAATTTAGTAAGCACATATTATATTATTGATTACAAATTTTTGTTTGTATTCATAATATTAAGAAGCAAGATAGAAAACCTCATTGAAAGAATTCGAGTATTTTTAAAATACAAATTTTCTTTTCATTGATTGAGGAAAGTCTAGCATAAAAGATTTTATGATCTAGAATTGTCTCTTTATCAATTGAAAAAATATATGAAAATTATAAATTTATAAAACGAAAGAATTTGTTTCACATAAAATGTGTTGTATTAATTCTATCTTATGAAATAATAATATATGTTAAACAACCTCAACTCATATGGGACTACCCCCTGAATTTAAGCATATTAATGAGGGGAGGAAAAGAAACTAACAAGGATTTTCTTAGTAGCGGCGAGCGAAAAGAAATCAGTTCAGCACTAAGTCACTTTGTCTTTATGGCAAATGTGAGATGCAGTGTATGGAATGTTCAATTTCTAGTATGAGAAATTAACGATTTAAGTCCTTCTTAAATGAGGCCATTTACCCATAGAGGGTGCGAGGCCCGTATAACGTTAATGATTACTAGAGAACATTTCCAAAGAGTCGTGTTGCTTGATAGTGCAGCACTAAGTGGGTGGTAAACTCCATCTAAAACTAAATATAACCATGAGACCGATAGTAAACAAGTACCGTGAGGGAAAGTTGAAAAGAACTCTGAATAGAGAGTTAAATAGTACGTGAAACTGCTTAGAGGTTAAGCCCGATGAACCTGAATATCCATTATGGAAAATTCATCATTATGATTGTGATATGAATAATATTATAATAATGGTGTGCATTGTTTCCATATAAGGACATTGTAATCTATTAATATGAAATATATTTATCATAAGATCGATGGCTTTAGTTTATTCAAATTATTTTGCTTGCGATTTAACATAGAATAAATGCTGTTGATTTGATAAAGTGTTGATAGATTTAATATATATAGTGCTTGAATATTTATATTCTATAATAGCATGGTAATCATTGATTTCTGTGTTTATTATATGCACTTATATGATTAACAATGCGCAAGATTCAGGATACCTTCGGGACCCGTCTTGAAACACGGACCAAGGAGTCTAACATATTTGCAAGTTATTGGGAATTAAAAACCTAATAGCGAAATTAACATAACTTTAATGGGATTAGTTTTTAGTCTATTTATAGTCTATTAATTCAAACCCGGGGCGTTCTATCAATTATGTATTTTGATATTTATATCATTTATACCTCTAATTAGAGCGTACCTTGAGCATATATGCTGTGACCCGAAAGATGGTGAACTATACTTGATCAGGTTGAAGTCAGGGGAAACCCTGATGGAAGACCGAAACAGTTCTGACGTGCAAATCGATTGTCAGAATTGAGTATAGGGGCGAAAGACCAATCGAACCATCTAGTAGCTGGTTCCCTCCGAAGTTTCCCTCAGGATAGCTGGTGCATTTAAAAATTATGTAAAATAATCTTATCTGGTAAAGCGAATGATTAGAGGCCTTAGGGTCGAAACGACCTTAACCTATTCTCAAACTTTAAATGGGTAAGAACCTCACCTTACTTGGTATGAAGGTTGTGGTTGTGATATAATGTGCCCAGTGGGCCACTTTTGGTAAGCAGAACTGGCGCTGTGGGATGAACCAAACGTAATGTTACGGTGCCCAAATTGGCAACTCATGCAGATACCATGAAAGGCGTTGGTTGCTTAAAACAGCAGGACGGTGGACATGGAAGTCGTAATCCGCTAAGGAGTGTGTAATAACTCACCTGCCGAAGCAACTAGCCCTTAAAATGGATGGCGCTTAAGTTGTATACCTATACATTACCGCTAAAGTAAATGGCTTATGTTCAATTTCGGTTGGATTAATAAACTTTGAAACTTTAGTGAGTAGGAGGGTACAATGGTGTGCATAGAAGTGTTTGGCGTAAGCCATCATGGAGCCGCCATTGGTACAGATCTTGGTGGTAGTAGCAAATAATCGAATGAGACCTTGGAGGACTGAAGTGGAGAAGGGTTTCGTGTGAACAGTGGTTGATCACGAGTTAGTCGGTCCTAAGTTCAAGGCGAAAGCCGAACATTTTCAAGTTATAATTAAACAAACAAAAAATGAATTTACTTTCAAATTTTATATTTGTAATTAAACACTTGAATTTTTTTGAACGAAAGGGAATACGGTTCCAATTCCGTAATCTGTTGAGTATCCGTTTGTTATTAAATATGGGCCTTGTGCTCATCCTGGCAACAGGAACGACCATAAAGAAGCCGTCGAGAGATATCGGAAGAGTTTTCTTTTCTGTTTTATAGTCGTACTACCATGGAAGTCTTTCGAAGAGAGATATGGTAGATGGACTAGAAGAGCATGACATTTACTGTTGTGTCGATATTTTCCCCTCGGACCTTGAAAATTTATGGTGGGGTCACGCAAACTTCTCAACAGGCCGTTCCAATATCCGCAGCTGGTCTCCAAGGTGAAGAGTCTCTAGTCGATAGAATAATGTAGGTAAGGGAAGTCGGCAAATTAGATCCGTAACTTCGGGATAAGGATTGGCTCTGAAGATTGAGATAGTCGGGCTTGATTGGGAAGCAATAACATGGTTTATGTACTCGTTCTGGGTAAATAGAGATTTTCGAATCTTGTTCCTCGGATAGTAGTTACGTAACCAATTGTGGAACTTTCTTGCTAAAATTTCTAGGGGATTATCGCAAGATATATTCTCTTTAAATTATAACGACTATCAATTAACAATCAATTCAGAACTGGCACGGACTTGGGGAATCCGACTGTCTAATTAAAACAAAGCATTGTGATGGCCCTAACGGGTGTTGACACAATGTGATTTCTGCCCAGTGCTCTGAATGTCAAAGTGAAGAAATTCAAGTAAGCGCGGGTAAACGGCACTTGAGTACTGCCTGCTCATTTCAGGCATAATTGTTTAATCTGATGAGTTGAGGTTGTGGTGGTCCATCTTGCCAAAGCATCGTCAATTTATCATTAAAGATTAAGGATGGGCCTTCCTGGATTGGATGTCTCTACCATGCGTTCGGTGTCCTTTCCAGAGGTGAGGGAGTGGGTTCTATTGGAGCTTGCTCCGATGGGGCCTGCTTCGCCCTACAAAAAAAAAAAAAATAGCCAAATGCCTCGTCATCTAATTAGTGACGCGCATGAATGGATTAACGAGATTCCTACTGTCCCTATCTACTCATTCGATGCCTTCGCCTGGTTGCGTACAGACGTACTAGCGGAAGAATATTGTGTGATTAGTGTGTTTCAGTGGATATTTATAGTAAGTTTTTCTCAAAGCTTACACGCTGAAATATCGGTCGTTTTTGGGCCAATTTTAAAAATTTTTGGTTTACCGGCTAGCTACAAGCCTGTAGAAGCCGTTGACCCAAATTTCGTTAAAATCGGTTGGCGGATCGCAAAGATATAGCCGGATTAGTTCCACTATATTTTTGCGTTCCTGCGTGGTGGTGTGCCCGCTAAAGCGGACGGTTGCCGTCGGTAGCCACTCAGTGGTTGAGTGGGTGATTTTTGAGTTTTTTGTGCCGTTTTTTAGTGAAACTTTCACGCCCATATCTCGGTTGTTTGTGGACCGATTGATTCGATTTTTGTGTCACTGCACAGCTACAAGTCTGTAGATCGGTTGGCGGATCGCTGAGATCCGGGCGGATTAGTTTGTGTCCCTTTTTGTGAATTTCTGTTGGGCTGTCCCATAAGGAATACACGTGTGTGTGTGTAGTACCCACGTAAGGGGTTAGGCACAGGCTGCCTGTTAAAAACAGGGGTCGGGTGCCGTTTTTGTTGAGAGATGCCTCGGAGGAAACTGAGGACCAGGAAGCCTGAGGAGGGGAACAGTGGTTCCCAATCGGTGGACGGGGGGTCCGAGGTGCAGGAGGAGGAGTTGAGTGAGGCGAGCGTGATGCCACCACCGTCTGGTGCGTTGGTTAGGCACACGGAGTCGGAGCGGTCGTCGACGGAGATGGAGGATGACGCAACGGTGAAGCGGCCAAAGCCGAATTCACCTTTGGTGGCTCGCGCGAGTAGGAGTAGGGTGGTTGGAGGTGCTGTGGAGGCGGTGGAACCCCCGGCGAAGGAGAGGGTAGATGTCCCAGTGGTGGAGTCTAGGCCGAGGATGAGCAGGCCCAGAAATAGACCGTTGGACGACGGAAATGAGTACGTCGCCCGTATGAAGGCTATTTCTGGGGACTTGAACGAAGTAGTGTTGGCGGACGGTGCTAACGTTGGATTGACTAGAGCAGTGCTGAGCCATACCGGCAGGTATGAGGCTCTGCTGATGAAGTTGGTGGCGGAAAATGAGCGGTTGCGTGGGCGGTTGGACGTCTGAGTCCGATAGGGTTGGTCGAGTGACGCTGGCTGGACCAGTGATGCCTCCCCCCGAAATTCGGTCGAGTAGTCGCCCCGCTGTTCCTGTGATCGCGCCGGTTCCGATGCCGAAGCCAGTGGACACGTGGTCCGTCATTGTCAAAGGCAAGGGCGTTGCCACGGCAAAGGAGGTAGTGGAGAAGGTGGTGTACCAAGTTGGCCCCACCTTGGGTGTGCGCGTGCACGAGGTGCGCCCTACGCGCGATGGTGGTGCGGTTATTCGTACACCGTCCGTGGCGGAGCGTACGAAGATCGTGCAGAACACTAAGTTTGCGGAGGTGGGGTTAGAGGTGTCGGTTAACGACAAGCTCGGCCCGAGAGTGGTTGTCCAGAAGGTTCACTCGGAGATTTCTCCGGAGACCTTTATGGAGGAGCTTTATGAGGTTAATTTGAAGGAGGAGATGTCGCCTGAGTCCTACAGGAAGTGTGTACGGATGGTTAGTGCTCCCTGGCGTCCTACGGATACGGGGCAGCAGAATGTTGTACTGGAGTGTACCACGAAGGTCGCGGAGAGACTGGAGGCCAGAGGCGTTTACGCCAAGTGGTTCCGGTTTCTGGTACGTATGCAGGATGCTGTCCTGGCGTGCCACAGGTGCCTGGGATTTGACCATCGCGTGCGTGAATGTAGGATGAGAGAGGACGTCTGTCGCAGGTGCGGTCACGCGGGGCATTTGGCACATATGTGCCCAAATAATCTGCGGTGCCGTAACTGCGAGTTGAAGGGGTGGCCGGCTGCACATCTTATGATGTCACCGGCGTGTCCAGTATATGCTGGTTTGATGGCCAGGGCGACCTCACGACATTAACATGGCTGTTACACCAATTATACAATATAATTGTGGTCGCAGCTATGTTGCAATGTGTGAGTTCGGGCAGGCCATGAGGAGTAGAGGAGTGTCCCTGGCACTGCTCCAAGAGCTCTTTTATAAGGATACTCTTGGGGTGGTCCAGGGCCTGCCTGGAGGAATGCGGTGTTTCACCGACATCGGTGGAAATGCTGCGGTTGTAGTGGACGACATGGACTTGGACTGTACGTTAGTGGATGCTAGCCAGTGGGGTGTGTGTGTTTCTGTGGAAGGCAGTTTCGGACGGATGCTGCTGGCTAGCATCTACTGTCGTTTTAGTTGCCCATTGGACCCGTATATCGAGTATATGGATTCGGTGCTACTCCGCGCGAGTAGCTTCCCGCTAATCCTAGGCTTAGACGCAAACGCATGTTCTCGTATGTGGTTCAGTAAGATGAGTAGGCATGCGCCTGGTCATCAGAACCATATACGAGGAATCATGCTCAGCGAATGGTTGGCTGCAAGGAGGGTCGCGGTGATAAATGAACCTACCGATTTGTATACTTTCGATGGTCCAATGGGTGCTAGTGACATTGACGTGACGATTGTGAACGAGACGGCTATGACGAACTTTGACTTTGACTGGACGGTACGCGATGACTGGGGTGTAAGTGACCATAATATTATTGATATTATGGTCACCCACCAACGACGGACGACGGAGAGTGCGCCAGTGCGCAAGTGGAGACTCCACAATGCAAACTTGCTTTTCTACGCTGAGATGCTCAGAGGAGCATCTTTTGAATGTCCTATTGATGGATTTAGGGCTCTGACGGTGGACGAAATGATACGGCTTATAGACCGTTGGATGTGCTCGGTGAACGACGCAGTGCTAGGGCCATGCCGTAAGGCTACGCCTGGCGGGGTCAAGTGGTGGACCCCTGAGCTGAATTCGATGCGGAGGAACGTCAGGCGCCTCAGGAAGCGTTTCCAGAGGGCAAGGCGTTCCAATGCTGAGGATTTAGCTCAGCGTAGAGCAGTTTATTTGGCGGCCCTTAGGGCGTATAAGTCGGCCATCGTCAGAGTCAAGGAGGAGGAATGGAGGCAGTTCGTGCACGACCACAGGAATGACCCCTGGGGTAAAGTGTACCAAATCTGCCGAGGCAAGCGGAAGAGGACGGAGATCTCATCCCTGAAGGTCGGAGATGACACTTTGACGTCGTGGAAGGAGTGTACTGAGGCGCTGCTGGATGTGTTCTTTCCAGGGGTGGATCCTACTGATCGCCCTCCTCCAGATGGGGAGGTGGTTAGTGCTCCGCCCCGGGAGGAACACGAACTGGCGGCCAGTATACTCCGGGTCAAGTGTCGGAGATCTCCGGGCCTTGACGGCATGACTGGAGAGATGGTACGAGCCATGTGGAAGGCGATACCACAGTATCTTAGCACGTTGTTTAGCAGGTGTGTCAGTGAAGGATACTTCCCGGAGTCATGGAGGAGTGCTCGTGTTGTGGTCCTGCTTAAGTCCCCCGATAAGGTGCGGAGTAACCCCCGCTCTTATCGGGGCATCAGTTTGCTCCCCGTGTTGGGGAAAGTCCTGGAGAGAATAATGGTGAATCGGCTTAAGGAGGACACCAACTGGCAGCCTTCTGACTTCCAGTTCGGTTTCAGGGAAGGAAGAAGCGTGGAGGATGCGTGGCTTCACGTTCGTAGCTGTGTTGCTGACACATCTGCTAAATACGTGCTAGGCATATTTGTGGATTTCCGCGGCGCCTTTGACCACCTGTCATGGGGCAGTGTTTTGTGCAGGCTGCGCGAAATTGGCTGCAGAGAGCTGAGCCTTTGGGCCAGCTACTTTAGCAGAAGGAGAGTGTGTGTGGTTGGAGGTAGCGACACAGTCTGGCGTTCTGCCACCCGGGGATGTCCGCAGGGGTCCATCTGTGGTCCATTTATATGGAACCTCATGATGGACTCCCTGTTGGGGATTCTTTGCGGTGGATACAGGCTGTGTGCGTACGCGGATGATCTCCTTATCCTCATCGAAGGACAGTTTCGTGCTGATCTGGAGAGAAGGGGTGAGGAGGTCATGTGTGTAGTGAGTGAGTGGGGTAAGAGCGTTGGTGTGGATTTGGCTCTGGACAAGACCATGACAATGTTGCTTAAGGGCAAATTGTCTTTGTCTCGCCCCCCAGTGATTAGGTGTCGTGACGTCAGCGTTCGTTACGTGACTGAGGTGAAGTACCTCGGTGTTATGGTCGGTGAACGGCTGAACTTTTTGCAGCATATGCCTTACGTCAAGGCGAAGCTTACGGCGGTGGTCGGCATGGTGAGGCGCATCCTCAGGAGTGAGTGGGGCCTTAGCAGGAGTGCTGTCCGTACCATATACGGTGGTTTGTTCGTTGCTTGCGCGACGTATGGAGCACCGGTATGGTGCGGTACAGCCAGGTCTTTGGTCGGCAGGGAGAAACTTCTCTCTTGCCAGAGGATTGCGATGCTCGCGTGTATGCCGGTCTGCCGTACCGTCTCGACGGACGCTCTGCAGGTTTTGTTGGGCGTGCCTCCCCTTGACTTGGAGGTCGTGAGGCGTACTGTGCTGTACAAAGTTCGGAAGAGGTTGCCGTTGGAGGAAGGAGAGTGGCTGTCTGCTGCTGATGTAGCAGATGGTGACGTGGCACGGATTAAGTTGCTCCTTGCGGAGCATCTTACATCCGTGTGGCAGAGAAGATGGACTGACAGTGACAAAGGTAGGGTGACGTACGCTTTTATTCAGGACGTGACTTTTGTACGGGACAGACCAGACTTTGGCTTCGGCTTGAGTCAGGGATATTTACTGACGGGACATGGCTCTCTCAATGCTTTCTTGCATAAGAGATGCCTGACGGAGACTGCTGACTGCGACTGTGGGAATGGACCGGAGGACTGGCGACATGTACTGACGGACTGTCATTTCTATGACGACATTAGGGACTTGGACGCTATGGGGGTTACATATACTGGAACGGACTTGGACGTTAGTAGGACGTTGACAGATAGACGTACGATGGATAGAATTAGTGTGTTTGCTCGTGTTGCGTTTGGTAGAAGGAGGGAGCGGATGTGATGTGTGAATGGGTGAGTGTGTGTATGAATGTGTGTGTGTGTGTGTGTGGTAGATATGTGTGTGTGTTTGTAGTTAGTTTGTTGTATGTTTGTGTTTGTTAGTAGTTAGATTTGTTGTATGTTTGTGTTGTGGGGTCACCAGTCCCCGAACCGTTTGGGGTTCAACTGGTAGTAGTTTCGGCTACGAGGTCTGACCAGAGACCTAATTCTGGTACCACGGGAGTCAGGAGCCCATGGAACTTCGGTTCCATCCTGACTGTGGTGTGGCCCTTCGGGGAGACACGTGGTGGCTGTGGTTTGTACCCAAATCGCGGGGACAGTTTCGGCTCGATGTGGAGTTGCATTGCAACCGGGTGCCGTGACCCATAGAACGGAAGGAGTTTTAGATAGGCTCCGCTCCTAACCAAGGGGGGGCACCATGTCCAAATACATGGTGCCTAAATTGGTACTCACATGCTTGCATGTGGGGGAGACGCATTATATCCACCCAGTGTTTGGAGCACTGTGGGTTTACGCCGTCAAGGCAGGTACCCGCATTTCTGCAAACGCAAATCTGTCCCTATCTACTATCTAGCGAAACCACAGCCAAGGGAACGGGCTTGGAATAATTAGTGGGGAAAGAAGACCCTGTTGAGCTTGACTCTAATCTGGCAGTGTAAGGAGACATAAGAGGTGTAGAATAAGTGGGAGATATTGATCCTTGTGTTCTTTATCGACAATGAAATACCACTACTCTTATTGTTTCCTTACTTACTTGATTAAGTGGAACGTGTATCTTTTCTTAGCCATTATACGGATATATTTATATATCTTATGGTATTGGGTTTTGATGCAAGCTTCTTGATCAAAGTACTATGAGTTTGTTATATAATCGTAAACAAACTTTAACGAGATGATGGCATTTCGGTGTTATTGTCAATATTTGAAGTTTGGTATAACTCCTAATACTCAGGTATGATCCAATTCAAGGACATTTCCAGGTAGGGAGTTTGACTGGGGCGGTACATCTCTCAAATAATAACGGAGGTGTCCCAAGGCCAGCTCAGTGCGGACAGAAACCACACATAGAGCAAAAGGGCAAATGCTGACTTGATCTCGGTGTTCAGTACACACAGGGACAGCAAAAGCTCGGCCTATCGATCCTTTTGGTTTAAGGAGTTTTTAACAAGAGGTGTCAGAAAAGTTACCACAGGGATAACTGGCTTGTGGCGGCCAAGCGTTCATAGCGACGTCGCTTTTTGATCCTTCGATGTCGGCTCTTCCTATCATTGTGAAGCAAAATTCACCAAGCGTTGGATTGTTCACCCATGCAAGGGAACGTGAGCTGGGTTTAGACCGTCGTGAGACAGGTTAGTTTTACCCTTCTAATGACAAAACGTTGCTGCGGCAGCATTCCTGCGTAGTACGAGAGGAACCGCAGGTACGGACCAATGGCACAATACTTGTTCGAGCGAACAGTGGTATGACGCTACGTCCGTTGGATTATGCCTGAACGCCTCTAAGGTCGTATCCGAGCTGGACTGCAATGATAATTTTGGGGTAATTGCATTGTATGGCCATTAAACCATTTAAAGTTTATTTCTGATAAACGACAATGGATGTGATGCCAATGATATTTGTAACATAGCAAATGCAGGAGGATTCTATCACCTGTATGTCCGTTAGTTGCTTATAAAAACATTATTTAATACAATGACAATGCCTAGAATCAATTGTAAACGACTTTTATGACAGGCAAGGTGTTGTAAGTGGTAGAGCAGCTGCCATACTGCGATCCACTGAAGCTCATCCTTAGCTTGACGATTCGATATTCATGAATATACAAAACACACAAATTTCATTATAAGTGTAAAAACTTAAATGATTGTTTTGTATATTTTATGCATAAATATCGTTTCATATATAAATATTTATAAAACATTACTACTATGTTACATACAGCGATTTGATGAATATTGCAAGAAACATGTAAAAGTGGCTCTTAATATGCATTATATGAAATAGTATATAGTAGCTAGTAGTGTTTTAATCTAAAAGAAATAACTTGATAGTATAAATTCAAATATCTGACCGTACCTGTAGGTTTGTCCCATTATAAGGACACTAGCTTCTTAAGTGGACAAATTGCGTCTAGGTCTGTGATGCCCTTAGATGTCCTGGGCTGCACTGAAAGTAGAAAGTGTAAAAACTTAAATGAATTATTTTGTATATTTTATGCATAAATATATAGCCTTATCTCAAAAAATCAAAAAAAAAATTAAAGTAATTTTTTTTCATCAAAAATAAGCTAGAAACGCGGAAAAATCTTTTTTTTCAAAATCTTTACACGATGCCATTTTTAGCTGCCATTTTTAACAATTCTCTTTTGAAATTGCAGCGCAAATCTTCGTGACTTTACACGTTGCCATCTCATGATATTAGTGCTTGCCATTTTTTCTGACATTTCTCTTTAGTGAGTGTTCTTGTATGTGTTGGTCATTTTTGTAAGCGGTCAAATTTTGTTCTACATAATTCTAATAAAATGTCTGGTCCATATTTTCTTTATTATTTTTAATTAATTTTTTTGTTTAACTTTATTTTTTTTAACTTCTGTTAAATTATTTCAACACACGAAAAACTAGAATGAAAGACATTTTTTCTGACATTTCTCTTTAGTGAGTGTTCTTGTATGTGTTGGTCATTTTTGTAAGCGGTCAAATTTTGTTCTACATAATTCTAATAAAATGTCTGGTCCATATTTTCTTTATTATTTTTAATAAATTTTTTTGTTTAACTTTATTTTTTTTAACTTCTGTTAAATTATTTCAACACACGAAAAACTAGAATGAAAACAGTAACATCAAATGTCAAAATCATAACAAATGCGGAAAGAGCACAAAGAGAATGCAATAAAATTGCATGAAACCCAGTGCGGTGGCACTTCATGCCATTTTTTCCTCCATTCTTGCTTCTCTACACCCCTTATCAACAAACGCAAATTGCATGGTTAAAAAATGGCATCGTGTAAAGGTTGTGTAACTCATATTGAAAATAATTTCATTGATTTTGTTCATATATTAGAAAGAAAAAAATGCATCCCAAAAAAAAAAAATTTTTTTCAAAAATGCCGACGGCAAAACACAGAAATTGAAATTTTTATCACATTATGTGGGTAATATGGTAAAAGCGTCTAAATTTTTTTTTCATTCCATTAGTTATTAATTAAATTCATTACATCATCACATATAAAAAAGAAAAGGAAAATTTTTTATGCCCAATTTTATCATTTCCTCATAAATTTTTTTTTCAGTCATTTTACAAGTAAATTTATTCCAAAATGTGAAAATAAATTAATTATGAATATATATTTTTCTTTTTCAGCCCACTCTTGTGAAAAAATAAATGGAATGGCCCACCCTTGTGAAAAAATAAAAATTTTAGTACTAGAACCGTTTGTATGGGATCTTTAAAGTCAAAAAACAACATATAAGAGGTACAAAAATGTTATTTTTTTAATGCAATATTATAGTCTATATTAATATTTATGTACTTGGAAAAAAAAATTGAACTTTTCGCTCTTAAACTTTCAGAAAAAGAATATTTTCAGAATCTGCTTTTAGCATCCGGCTTACTATGCTTTCCCGAATGGTATAGCAGATACCGTAATCGAGCCAAACAGAAAAGCAATGATACAAACATCAACGATGAAATGGTTCATTCGAATTCGTTTACTGTCGATGGTGGTGGTTTTGAATGTTCAGCCATCGCTAGTGTTTGTACTGGGCTTGTGTGTTTTTGTATGGGAACACTCGCAATGAATGGTCGGTCGATGTTTAAAACATCGAGAGTGTTTGGGTGATGTGAAATCCAAACATCGACGATGAAATGATTAAGCAAAGCAACGTTACTCGAGTGTGCGTACATATAGCTGTTATAGGCTGATGGGTATGTGCTATGGTATATGAAAAAAGGCAAAAATTGAAAAAATGAAAAAAATCATTTTTTTTTTTGTGATCGTATATGAATCTTTATTGATTCATACTATTCAATGTGAAATTTTTATTTTTCATACAGGCCTCAATGAAGTTAAATTTTAATAATTTGTCTTCATACTAATATGAGGTAAGGGAAACTCTTGTATGATGAAATATAAAAAAGCGATTTTTTTTATATTGAATATATTGAACACAATTTGTGTTGTAGTATATCGCAATATAGAAAAATTGCAATTGTGGTATTTTTTGAAAATGTTTAATAGACATTTTATAAAAACGAAATTTGAAATTTTTAATTTCATATTCAATATAAAGCATATTATATTTAACAATATCATATGCTGCGATGTTAAAAAAGTAATGTTGAATTAAAATATTATAAATATTGAAAAAAATATATGAAGAATATACAAAAGACGATTACGAATACAGTATATAATTGTAAAGTTGTCGTTCTTTTTTTCTTTGAAATAGAAAAAAATATAATAAAACATTATTCTGGTTGATCCTGCCAGTAGTTATATGCTTGTCTCAAAGATTAAGCCATGCATGTCTAAGTACACACTATTAAACAGTGAAACCGCAAAAGGCTCATTATATCAGTTATGGTTCCTTAGATCGTTAACAGTTACTTGGATAACTGTGGTAATTCTAGAGCTAATACATGCAATATAAACACGGACCTTTGGGACGTGTGCTTTTATTAGGCTAAAACCAAGCGATCGCAAGATCGTTACTTTGGTTGAACTCTAGATAACTTGCAGATCGTATGGTCGAGTACCGACGACAGATCTTTCAAATGTCTGCCCTATCAACTTTTGATGGTAGTATCTAGGACTACCATGGTTGCAACGGGTAACGGGGAATCAGGGTTCGATTCCGGAGAGGGAGCCTGAGAAACGGCTACCACATCTAAGGAAGGCAGCAGGCGCGTAAATTACCCACTCCCAGCTCGGGGAGGTAGTGACGAAAAATAACAATACAGGACTCATATTAGAGGCCCTGTAATTGGAATGAGTACACTTTAAATCCCTTAACAAGGACCTATTGGAGGGCAAGTCTGGTGCCAGCAGCCGCGGTAACTCCAGCTCCAATAGCGTATATTAAAGTTGTTGCGGTTAAAACGTTCGTAGTTGAACTTGTGCTTCATACGGGTAGTGCAGCTAATAATTGTAGTTTGTACTATACCTTATGTATGTAAGCGTATTACCGGTGGAGTTCTTATATGTATTAAATACTTGTATTTTTGCATGTTCCTCCTATTTAAACCTGCTTCAGTGCTCTTTATCGAGTGTTGTTGTGGGCCGGTACAATTACTTTGAACAAATTAGAGTGCTTAAAGCAGGCTCCAAATGCCTGAATATTTTGTGCATGGAATAATGAAATAAGACCTCTGTTCTACTTTCATTGGTTATTAGATCAAGAGGTAATGATTAATAGAAGCAGTTTGGGGGCATTAGTATTACGACGCGAGAGGTGAAATTCTTGGACCGTCGTAAGACTAACTTAAGCGAAAGCATTTGCCAAAGATGTTTTCATTAATCAAGAACGAAAGTTAGAGGTTCGAAGGCGATCAGATACCGCCCTAGTTCTAACCATAAACGATGCCAGCTAGCAATTGGGTGTAGCTACTATCATGGCTCTCTCAGTCGCTTCCCGGGAAACCAAAGCTTTTGGGCTCCGGGGGAAGTATGGTTGCAAAGCTGAAACTTAAAGGAATTGACGGAAGGGCACCACCAGGAGTGGAGCCTGCGGCTTAATTTGACTCAACACGGGAAAACTTACCAGGTCCGAACATAAGTGTGTAAGACAGATTGATAGCTCTTTCTCGAATCTATGGGTGGTGGTGCATGGCCGTTCTTAGTTCGTGGAGTGATTTGTCTGGTTAATTCCGATAACGAACGAGACTCAAATATATTAAATAGATGCTTTCAGGATTATGGTGTTGAAACTTTTATAGCCTTCATTCATGACCTCAGTAAAATGAGTTAGTGTTTGAATGTGTTTATAAAAGTGGAGCCGTACCTGTTGGTTTGTCCCATTATAAGGACACTAGCTTCTTAAATGGACAAATTGCGTCTAGCAATAATGAGATTGAGCAATAACAGGTCTGTGATGCCCTTAGATGTCCTGGGCTGCACGCGCGCTACAATGAAAGTATCAACGTGTATTTCCTAGTCCGAGAGGTCCGGGTAAACCGCTGAACCACTTTCATGCTTGGGATTGTGAACTGAAACTGTTCACATGAACTTGGAATTCCCAGTAAGTGTGAGTCATTAACTCGCATTGATTACGTCCCTGCCCTTTGTACACACCGCCCGTCGCTACTACCGATTGAATTATTTAGTGAGGTCTCCGGACGTGATCACTGTAACGCCTAGTGTTTTACGGATGTTTCGCAAAAGTTGACCGAACTTGATTATTTAGAGGAAGTAAAAGTCGTAACAAGGTTTCCGTAGGTGAACCTGCGGAAGGATCATTAATGTGTTCCTAACCGTTAAATAAAACTAAAAAAATATATATTATGTGTACAACATACACATACATATATATTAAAATAAAACTAACTATAAGCAATTACAGTTGTACTTGTATGAAATGTTTAACATTTTAATATAAGTTAATGTTCTATTATAAAGCTTGCATCGCAAGTTTGTTTTAGGACTAAGACATTCGCAACATACTTTGTTTAGTTTTTAAAACAAAATTATTGAAGAAATTGATATATGCCAATTTACTTTGGTGTATTTTTGATTTCTTTCAATAAAAACATTTACGACAAGTATATACAAGATAAAAAAAGATATCACTCTAAGCGGTGGATCACTCGGCTCATGGGTCGATGAAGAACGCAGCAAACTGTGCGTCATCGTGTGAACTGCAGGACACATGAACATCGACATTTTGAACGCATATCGCAGTCCATGCTGTATGGTACTTTAATTAATTTTGAAGTGCTGCTTGGACTACATATGGTTGAGGGTTGTAAGACTATGCTAAATAAGTTGCTTACAGTATGGATAGGGTATTAATTTACTCAATTTAGTAAGCACATATTATATTATTGATTACAATTTTTTGTTTGTATTCATAATATTAAGAAGCAAGATAGAAAACCTGATTGAAAGAATTTGAGTATTTTTAAAATACAAATTTTCTTTTCATTGATTGAGGAAAGTCTAGCATAAAAGATTTTATGATCTAGAATTGTCTCTTTATCAATTGAAAAAATATATGAAAATTATAAATTTATAAAACGAAAGAATTTGTTTCACCTAAAATGTGTTGTATTAATTCTATCTTATGAAATAATAATATATGTTAAACAACCTCAACTCATATGGGACTACCCCCTGAATTTAAGCATATTAATGAGGGGAGGAAAAGAAACTAACAAGGATTTTCTTAGTAGCGGCGAGCGAAAAGAAATCAGTTCAGCACTAAGTCACTTTGTCTTTATGGCAAATGTGAGATGCAGTGTATGGAATGTTCAATTTCTAGTATGAGAAATTAACGATTTAAGTCCTTCTTAAATGAGGCCATTTACCCATAGAGGGTGCGAGGCCCGTATAACGTTAATGATTACTAGAGAACATTTCCAAAGAGTCGTGTTGCTTGATAGTGCAGCACTAAGTGGGTGGTAAACTCCATCTAAAACTAAATATAACCATGAGACCGATAGTAAACAAGTACCGTGAGGGAAAGTTGAAAAGAACTCTGAATAGAGAGTTAAATAGTACGTGAAACTGCTTAGAGGTTAAGCCCGATGAACCTGAATATCCATTATGGAAAATTCATCATTATGATTGTGATATGAATAATATTATAATAATGGTGTGCATTTTTTCCATATAAGGACATTGTAATCTATTAATATGAAATATATTTATCATAAGATCGATGGCTTTAGTTTATTCAAATTATTTTGCTTGCGATTTAACATAGAATAAATGCTGTTGATTTGATAAAGTGTTGATAGATTTAATATATATAGTGCTTGAATATTTATATTCTATAATAGCATGGTAATCATTGATTTCTGTGTTTATTATATGCACTTATATGATTAACAATGCGCAAGATTCAGGATACCTTCGGGACCCGTCTTGAAACACGGACCAAGGAGTCTAACATATTTGCAAGTTATTGGGAATTAAAAACCTAATAGCGAAATTAACATAACTTTAATGGGATTAGTTTTTAGTCTATTTATAGTCTATTAATTCAATCCCGGGGCGTTCTATCAATTATGTATTTTGATATTTATATCATTTATACCTCTAATTAGAGCGTACCTTGAGCATATATGCTGTGACCCGAAAGATGGTGAACTATACTTGATCAGGTTGAAGTCAGGGGAAACCCTGATGGAAGACCGAAACAGTTCTGACGTGCAAATCGATTGTCAGAATTGAGTATAGGGGCGAAAGACCAATCGAACCATCTAGTAGCTGGTTCCCTCCGAAGTTTCCCTCAGGATAGCTGGTGCATTTAAAAATTATGTAAAATAATCTTATCTGGTAAAGCGAATGATTAGAGGCCTTAGGGTCGAAACGACCTTAACCTATTCTCAAACTTTAAATGGGTAAGAACCTCACCTTACTTGGTATGAAGGTTGTGGTTGTGATATAATGTGCCCAGTGGGCCACTTTTGGTAAGCAGAACTGGCGCTGTGGGATGAACCAAACGTAATGTTACGGTGCCCAAATTGACAACTCATGCAGATACCATGAAAGGCGTTGGTTGCTTAAAACAGCAGGACGGTGGACATGGAAGTCGTAATCCGCTAAGGAGTGTGTAATAACTCACCTGCCGAAGCAACTAGCCCTTAAAATGGATGGCGCTTAAGTTGTATACCTATACATTACCGCTAAAGTAAATGGCTTATGTTCAATTTCGGTTGGATTAATAAACTTTGAAACTTTAGTGAGTAGGAGGGTACAATGGTGTGCATAGAAGTGTTTGGCGTAAGCCTGCATGGAGCCGCCATTGGTACAGATCTTGGTGGTAGTAGCAAATAATCGAATGAGACCTTGGAGGACTGAAGTGGAGAAGGGTTTCGTGTGAACAGTGGTTGATCACGAGTTAGTCGGTCCTAAGTTCAAGGCGAAAGCCGAACATTTTCAAGTTATAATTAAACAAACAAAAAATGAATTTACTTTCATATTTTATATTTGTAATTAAACACTTGAATTTTTTTGAACGAAAGGGAATACGGTTCGAATTCCGTAACCTGTTGAGTATCCGTTTGTTATTAAATATGGGCCTTGTGCTCATCCTGGCAACAGGAACGACCATAAAGAAGCCGTCGAGAGATATCGGAAGAGTTTTCTTTTCTGTTTTATAGTCGTACTACCATGGAAGTCTTTCGAAGAGAGATATGGTAGATGGACTAGAAGAGCATGACATTTACTGTTGTGTCGATATTTTCTCCTCGGACCTTGAAAATTTATGGTGGGGTCACGCAAACTTCTCAACAGGCCGTACCAATATCCGCAGCTGGTCTCCAAGGTGAAGAGTCTCTAGTCGATAGAATAATGTAGGTAAGGGAAGTCGGCAAATTAGATCCGTAACTTCGGGATAAGGATTGGCTCTGAAGATTAAGATAGTCGGGCTTGATTGGGAAGCAATAACATGGTTTATGTACTCGTTCTGGGTAAATAGAGATTTTCGAATCTTGTTCCTCGGATAGTAGTTACGTAACCAATTGTGGAACTTTCTTGCTAAAATTTCTAGGGGATTATCGCAAGATATATTCTCTTTAAATTATAACGACTATCAATTAACAATCAATTCAGAACTGGCACGGACTTGGGGAATCCGACTGTCTAATTAAAACAAAGCATTGTGATGGCCCTAACGGGTGTTGACACAATGTGATTTCTGCCCAGTGCTCTGAATGTCAAAGTGAAGAAATTCAAGTAAGCGCGGGTAAACGGCGGGAGTAACTATGACTCTCTTAAGGGAGTCAAGATGAAAGAGCCTTCTGTTCTGATTCATGTGCCTATGACTGTCCTCCTCGTGGAGATTCCCGGGCAACGTCAATCTTCGGATTGGCGGCTAATAGTCAAGGTTTTTACAGTTCCTTGGGGTTGCCACCCCCTCCGAACTTATATAACTGGTACAAGTATAAGAAACGAAAATGAAAATAATATCCCTCGAGTCTCTGCTCGGGGGTCCAGTATATCTAACCGTGGCTCTCTAGTTAACTCTCGGAATGGACGGACGCGTTCCAGTAGGAATGTCGCAATTAATAATGGGCAAACAAACACATCATCAAATTCATTGGCAACTGGGGAAAGTAGTGCCCCAGTTGCTCAAGTTACGAACACACACATTCTACCATTTAGCAACACTACTAATCCATTGCCCATTGCGGCTAACACAAATTCGAGCATTAATGCTCAAAATTCTAACCATACAGTTACCGCCGCCCCGGTTTCTGAGAATGAAATAAATTCAAATTCAAATTCTAACCAAATCTCTTCTTATCATTGTGACACTTGTGGACGCTCTTTTACGACCCTTTCGGGTCGGGGGCTCCACATGAAAAGAGCACACCCTGATGAGTTTGACCGGATTAACCTCCGGTTGGATGTGAAGGCACGCTGGAATGACGAAGAAATGTCTTTATTAGCGAGTATTGAAGCCCAACTCACCTTTAATGGTGGGGAAAGGTTTATGAACAAGGCTTTGCATGCTAAGTTCATACATCGTTCAGTTGAAGCAATTAAGGGAACTAGGCGTAAAGATATTTATAAGGTTAAGGTTCAAACCTATCTTGATCGCCTGATTGCTTCAGCTAATGAACCACAAGTAAGGAACGTGTCAATACAAAGCGAACGGGAATTGTCTTCCGAGGAGTCCGCGGGGCCGGTTCAGTATCCTTCATTAGAGGGAGAAAGACCGGTCTTACATGAACTAACTCCTTCCTTTGAAGGAGTAGAAGTTCAACCCGAATCGTTGGTCGCGCCTTCGCAAGAAGCCGACAAGATTCAAACCTTTTTGGTCAGTCTAGGTGAGGTTGACTGCAGATCGTATAGTGCTTCCTTTATCAACTCCATTGTACGTGATGTCCATGGGGGCGATAAAGACTATGTCTTGAACAGATTGTCTAGTTACATTGATGAGATATTCCCACCCAATCTCAGGACTAGGCAATCGACCAGAACACGGCTGGTTACTCCGAGGTTTGCAAATAGGCGCGCCCGGAGGAGACATGAGTACGCCACTGTTCAGAGGAACTGGCGGAAGCACAACGGTCGATGCATTAAATCGATCCTAGACGGCACCGAGAGCTCTTCTCAACCGCCAAGAAACGTAATGGAACCATTTTGGCGAAACGTATTTGAGCAAACAAGTGATACGGCTCCACCGTTAGACGATCTCAAAGGGTCAGTAAAGGGGGAAATTTGGCTTCCGATATCAGTTTCTGATATTCGGTCGACCAAACCCTCCTTGTCCACATCACCCGGATACGACGGGGTTACAGCTAGGCAAATTCGCGCAGTACCCGAAGAGGTACTGGTCCGCTTAATGAATTTAGTGCTGTGGTGTGGAGCGGTACCGAGACGTCTACGTGTGGCGAAGACTATCTTCATTCCAAAGAAGCACAAGTCCTCGCTTCCTGAAGATTTTCGACCCATCACTATGCCATCAATACTAGTCAGATGGATTCATTCAATTCTGGCAAAGAGAATCTCAAAGTGCATTGATTTCGAACGCACCCAAAAAGGTTTTATGCCCACTGATGGGTGTGCTGATAATACAACTATGATCGATCTGTTACTCAGGAATAACCACCAGAATTATACCTCATGCTACATTGCGGTACTAGACGTCAGTAAAGCATTTGATTCCGTCTCTCATGGAGCAATCCTGGGGACATTAGAATCGTATGGTCTACCGCCAGGCCTAATTAGTTATGTCAAAAATATGTACTCTGATTCTTCAGTCTTCCTCTCAGGTGATAAATGGGTTTCTGAGGATGTAGTCCACCCTGGCAGGGGGGTGAAACAGGGAGATCCTCTCTCCCCGATCCTTTTCAACATGATTATGGACCGACTCATCCGAAGATTTACCCCTGAGATAGGCTGTCGAATCGGAAACCATATGACCAATAACGCCGCCTATGCTGACGACCTAGTCATCTGGGCTTCCACCCCTCTCGGTCTCCAAAAATTGATAGACATAACAACTGACTTTCTCCAATTGTGTGGGCTTTCTCTGAACAGTTCAAAGTGTCAATCTGTGTCCATTAAGGGACAACCTAAACAGAAACGCACCGTAATTGAACAGAGGAGCTTCACAATTGGTAGTCATGTTATGCCTTCTCTTAAAAGGACCGATGAGTGGAAATACCTAGGTGTGACTTTCACCGCAGATGGCAGAACTAAGGTTAATTTGGTGGAAGACCTCACTGAGAAGCTTGACCGATTGGTTAAGGCACCCTTGAAACCGCAACAACGTCTGTATGCTCTTAGGACTGTTTTGATTCCACAACTCTATCATGTCGCTTCCCTCGGGAACGTCATGTTAGGGTGTCTTAACAAGACCGACAAATTAATAAGAGCACGCGTGCGCCACTGGCTGGGCTTGCCAGATGATGTCCCTACCGCGTACTTCCACGCTTCCGTGGCAGATGGCGGTTTGGGCATTGTCGCACTTCGGTGGCAAGCGCCTCTGATGAGATATAAGCGTCTGCTCAATCTACAGTTACCACTTCCAGGTGGTGTAGTGACGGCAGACACTTTTATAGCATCAGAGGTAGCAAAGGTAGAACGGCGTTTACATGCTGGTTCGATTAATATACGACATGGTGATCATCTAAGGAAGGTTTGGGCTGATCGCCTTTACGCATCAATTGATGGGCGTGATCTCCGGCTTGCTGGGGATCACAAACAAGCTCATCGCTGGGTAAGAGAACCTACTAGACTTTTGTCTGGTAGGGACTTTGTGAATATCTCAAAGTTACGTATTAACGCTCTCCCAACCAGGTCCCGGTCCTCCCGAGGGAGGCCAGAGATGGACAGACGATGCCGTAAAGGTTGTGACGCCATTGAAACCCTCAACCATGTCGAACAAGTCTGCAATAACACCAAAGCAGACCGAACCTATAGGCATGACAGCGTGGTCATATTCCTAAATAGGGCGTTGACAAAACGTGGATACGCAACGCACCTTGAGGAAATATTCCATACAGACGAAGGTGATAGGAAGCCTGACCTTATAGCGGTCAAAGGGAGTGAGGTCTTTGTGCTTGATGTACAGATCGTATCAAGCGAAAGAAATAATATATATGTTCACAATGAGAAGATGAGAAAATACAAAACCCCGGGCATGGTTAGAGCCCTAAATGATAAGTTCGCAACCAATAGGTTGCATTTTTGTGCAATCACCATATCCTGGAGAGGGATATGGTGTAAAAGTTCAGTGTCTGTGCTGAAAAATATGGGACTAATTAGGAATAATGATTCGATGCTAATTAGCACCAGGGTATTAATAGGTGGAGTGATGATCCACCGAAACTTTATGAATCCTATGTCCCAAGGAACACGCCGCCCATTCCGAGGTCCTCGCTCGTTAAGAGCGGGGATCGGTTAAATAGAATAGCCAAGTCCCGGAGTTACCTATAACGGACAATTAACGTTATAGATCTCGTCGGGACACCCTAGTGTATCCCGCTTCTCGGGGTACAACATAAGTACACACGGGTACTTGAGTGCTGCCTGCTCATTTCAGGCATAATTGTTTAATCTGATGAGTTGAGGTTGTGGTGGTCCATCTTGCCAAAGCATCGTCAATTTATCATTAAAGATTAAGGATGGGCCTTCCTGGATTGGATGTCTTTACCATGCGTTCGGTGTCCTTTCCAGAGGTGAGGGAGTGGGTTCTATTGGAGCTTGCTCCGATGGGGCCTGCTTCGCCCTACAAAAAAAAAAAAAATAGCCAAATGCCTCGTCATCTAATTAGTGACGCGCATGAATGGATTAACGAGATTCCTACTGTCCCTATCTACTTGCAGATGGAAAGAGAATGCCTGTTCTCGGTGTGGACAGCAGGGTCACTGTGCAAGGGATTGCGGTAACGCAATTCATTGCAGAAACTGCGCTTTCCAGGGGAGACCCTCGGCTCATCGTATGATGACTGAGGACTGTCCCATGTATAGCGTTATGCTGGCTAGAGCGAGGGCAAGACATTAAGTATGGGACACACAATCTTACAAATAAATTGTGGTAGGGCAATGTCGGCAATGTGCGAGGTAGGAGAGGTAATGGTAGAACGACAGTGTAGTTTTGCTCTCATTCAGGAACCTGCTAGTGGCCATGGTGTCATTACAGGTTTGCCTGCGAGTATGCGGGTCTTCGCTGATTTGAGACTTAACTCCGCGGTGGTCGTGAATGACGGTAACGTAGAGTGTACCGTAGTTTCTAGGACCGACTTGGGGGTTTGCGTGTGTGTAGAAGGGGGTTTCGGACGGATATTTTTGTGTAGTATTTACTGCAAGTTTTCTGAGCCTTTAGAGACGTATTTGGCATATATGGACACGGTACTACTACTTGCGAGTAGTAACCCTCTCGTCCTAGGGATAGACGCTAACGCATCAAACCCGCTATGGTTTAGCAAAACACCCAGACTTTCGACTGGGTCGCAAAACCATTACCGGGGAGAGATGCTAAGTGAATGGATTGTTTCGGGCCACCTTCATGCCTTGAATGAGCCGAGTGAGCAGTACACTTTTGATAATGGTAGAGGAGTTAGCGATATAGATGTGACAATTGCGAATAGCGCAGCTTTGAGAACGTTTCAATTTAGTTGGAGGGTCAGACCGTCCGTAAGTGATCACAATTACATTGTAATTGATTTCACTTACGAACGGACTGAAGTTAGCAGCTTAGACATCGTGCGGTGGCGCACCAGGGATGTGAACTGGGATGTGTATGGAGAATTCATCGCAGCTGAGGCTAGCGAGATTCCGATAGAAGTCTTTCGTCGTAGGACCGTAGATGAGCAAGTTTCGTGTTTACGCGAAGTTGTTCATAGGGCTAACGACGATCTCCTTGAAAGGTGTCGCAAGAAAACTTTGAGAAGATTACGATGGTGGACACGTGAGTTGACACTCAAGCGGAGGGAAGTGCGCCGTCTCAGGAAACGTTTCCAGAGAGGCAAACGGAACGAAGCTAGTGATCTTGACCAGCTCAGATCAGCGTACAAAAGTTGCCTCAGCGATTACAAGGATATGCTTGTAAACGTGAAAGAGGAAGATTGGCGACAGTTTGTTGCCTGCCATAGGAATGATCCTTGGGGTCATGTGTATAGAATCTGCCTTGGCAGAGGTAGGAGGACAGATCTCTCCGGGTTGAAAGATGGCGATGCCATTCTTACTTCCTGGAGTGATTGCGTCAAGGTTTTGCTGCGGGAGTTCTTTCCGAGAGCGGAGGCAGTGGCCTCTTCTTCTTCTTCTGGGGAAGTTGAGACTGTTGCACCCGAGCTGGAAAGATCAGAGATCGCAGAAAGCATGGCGTTAGTTAAGTCGCGAAAGTCACCTGGTATGGATGGAATAGCTGGAGAGATGTGTAAAAGCGTCTGGAAGGCTATTCCGGAATACCTAGAGGCTTTGTATGGGCGGTGTGTACATGAGGGATATTTTCCACGCGAGTGGAAGGTAGCCCGTGTCATTGTACTCTTGAAGTCAATCGATAAGGACAGGAGTAATCCTCGTTCTTATCGGGGTATCAGTCTCTTACCAGTATTTGGAAAAGTACTGGAGAGGATTCTGGTGCAGAGACTGAATGAGAGAGTCGCTGACAGCATGTGCCGTTGGCAGTTCGGTTTCGTAAGGGGCCGAAGTGTCGAAGATGCCTGGGCGCACGTGAGGAGAACTGTTGTAGAGTGTACTCAGAAGTATCTTCTGGGTCTTTTCATCGACTTTAAAGGTGCGTTTGATTATCTGAGTTGGGCGAGCGTGGAAGAAAGACTAGCGGGGCTAGGGTGTCAGGAAGTAGCACTCTGGAGAAGTTACTTCTCTGACAGAAAAGCAGTGATAGTCGGGGCAAATAGTTCTGAGTGTGTTGACGTGGTCCGAGGATGTCCACAGGGTTCCATTTGTGGACCGTTTGTGTGGAATCTGATGATGGACTTGCTTTTGCATGAGCTTGAGGCCGAATGCAAGATATGTGCTTACGCCGATGACTTGCTTATCATGGTCGAGGGTAGTTCTCGTTCCGAGTTGGAACAGGTATCCTCGGCTATGATGAGTATTGTCACTCGGTGGGGCGAGCGTGTAGGAGTTAGTTTATCGGTGGAAAAGACAGTGACCATGTTGCTGAAGGGTAGTTTCAAGTCCCATTTTCCAATCGTGCGTTTGAATGGTGGTGGCACAATCCGTTACTCCACGGAGGTGAAGTACCTCGGAGTCACCATGGGAGAAAGGATGAACTTTTTGCCTCATATAGGGAGACTTCGCGAGAAACTGACGAGCGTTCTAGGAAAGGTTAGGCGTGTTATGAGGAGTGAGTGGGGTCTGAGTCGTCAAGCAGTCAGGACCGTGTACAGGGGCCTTTTTGTTGCCATGGCAACATTTGGGTCTTCTGTTTGGTGCGAAACTGCTAGAAGCGTCTTCGGGCAACGTCGATTATTCTCTGTTCAGAGAGTAATGTTATTGGCATGTATGCCAGTATGTCGTACGGTGTCTACTGAGGCCCTACAAGTTTTGATGGGTGCCACTCCTCTTGATCTAGAGGTGATGCGTCGTAGCATGGACTTCAAAATCAAGAGGGGGTACGCACTGGGTGAGTCAGATTGGCTCATAGTTGGAGCAGAAAGCATGAGTAGAAGTGAGCGGCGGGCTCGGTTAGATGCGTTAGTCACATCTGAGTGGCAGGGCCGTTGGAATTCCAGTACCAACGGTCGAGTAACGTATAGATTTATACCGGATGTAGAATTCGTCGGGAAGAACCCTGAGTTTAGTTTCAACCTAAGCCTTGGTTTCATACTGACAGGTCACGGGTCGTTAAATGCATTCTTGCACAGAATGAGACTTGCGGATCGGGAGTCGTGTGATTGCGAAGCGCCAATCGAAGATTGGCTCCATGTTTTGTGCGAGTGTCCCCTTTACGGGGCTTTTAGGGATTTAGTCGGCATGGGTGTCACCAGATCCGGTGGTGAGTGGTGTGTGAGTAGTATGCTTCTGTCTCCGGATGCGTTGTGTGTGGCAACGCGGTTTGCCTCTCGTGTTTTCGCGAGTCGGCGTGCTAGGACGGTTTAGTTGTTGTTGTGGGTTTCACTGGTCTCTATCGGTGTCTCCCTTTTGTAGTGGTTAAACGTTTTTCGTGATCCTGGCTTTTTCAAGCTAGTTATTCAGCCGTTTAGGATCTCGTTGTCGGTACTGCTGAACCCTGCGAACACAGGGATTGCAGTCCCGGACTTCGTCGGAGTCGAATTTGGAAGTGGATTAGCCGCGAGGTCTGACCAGAGGCCTGTTTCTGGTACCGTGTGCTGTTTGGGATTGACACGTGGAAGGTCTCGAACTCGTGCCCTTTCAGTTTGTGTCTTGTTGTTGTTGACCCACGGGGGCATCATCGGGCGAAGCCTGAAGATTGGCTGCCGGTCGCTGTCATTGACCGGAAGAGGTGGAAACAGCCTTGCTCCCACGGTGAGAAAGCTGCAGCCGTCTGACTGTAGTTATTAGACCGTTTAAATTGCAATTTTAGCATTTAAATGGCAATGTCACGTGATGTTGTTGTTGGTGTTGATTTTGTATAATTGTTTCACGATTGATGCTTTTGTCGCCGGGGGTGACCAGTCCCCTACTTAGTACAAAGTAAAAACTGGGAGCAGCTTCACTGCGAAACTCGGACCAGAGAGTATGCCTATCTGGTAGCACGGGTGTGGTTGGCCCCCTTGTGGGAGATCGTGCTGGCTGTGGTTGCCACCAAAATCGCTGGTAGAGGCTATGTAGTTGCCTTGTATATCAGTTACTTGTAACGAAGTATGCTAGGCAGGTGCATATCCTCGAAATATGGGATCCGTGGCCCTTATCACGGAAGAGGTTTGGATAGTACCTCACTCTTACCAAGGAGGAGTAGCTCATGTACAGAGAGTTTACTCAATTGGTAGCTCGTGGACGGAAGAAAGAAGTCGCGCTGGCGGATATGCGAATACGGGGCGTTTGTTCTCCCACGTAATCGTGTATACCAATGGTGTAAGGCTTCCTATTCCTGATCTCTTGGCTGCCCCTCTATGCGGGGTAGCACGGATATCTCACGGGCGGCGCTAACAGTCGTATCAAACATGTTCTTGGTGGGGCGGTGCTCACCTGTGGTTAAGGACTTCACGTCGAGAATCACATTAAATCACGCGGACTCTGTCCCTATCTACTATCTAGCGAAACCACAGCCAAGGGAACGGGCTTGGAATAATTAGTGGGGAAAGAAGACCCTGTTGAGCTTGACTCTAATCTGGCAGTGTAAGGAGACATAAGAGGTGTAGAATAAGTGGGAGATATTGATCCTTGTGTTCTTTATCGACAATGAAATACCACTACTCTTATTGTTTCCTTACTTACTTGATTAAGTGGAACGTGTATCTTTTCTTAGCCATTATACGGATATATTTATATATCTTATGGTATTGGGTTTTGATGCAAGCTTCTTGATCAAAGTACTATGAGTTTGTTATATAATCGTAAACAAACTTTAACGAGATGATGGCATTTCGGTGTTATTGTCAATATTTGAAGTTTGGTATAACTCCTAATACTCAGGTATGATCCAATTCAAGGACATTTCCAGGTAGGGAGTTTGACTGGGGCGGTACATCTCTCAAATAATAACGGAGGTGTCCCAAGGCCAGCTCAGTGCGGACAGAAACCACACATAGAGCAAAAGGGCAAATGCTGACTTGATCTCGGTGTTCAGTACACACAGGGACAGCAAAAGCTCGGCCTATCGATCCTTTTGGTTTAAGGAGTTTTTAACAAGAGGTGTCAGAAAAGTTACCACAGGGATAACTGGCTTGTGGCGGCCAAGCGTTCATAGCGACGTCGCTTTTTGATCCTTCGATGTCGGCTCTTCCTATCATTGTGAAGCAAAATTCACCAAGCGTTGGATTGTTCACCCATGCAAGGGAACGTGAGCTGGGTTTAGACCGTCGTGAGACAGGTTAGTTTTACCCTTCTAATGACAAAACGTTGTTGCGACAGCATTCCTGCGTAGTACGAGAGGAACCGCAGGTACGGACCAATGGCACAATACTTGTTCGAGCGAACAGTGGTATGACGCTACGTCCGTTGGATTATGCCTGAACGCCTCTAAGGTCGTATCCGAGCTGGACTGCAATGATAATTTTGGGGTAATTGCATTGTATGGCCATTAAACCATTTAAAGTTTATTTCTGATAAACGACAATGGATGTGATGCCAATGATATTTGTAACATAGCAAATGCAGGAGGATTCTATCACCTGTATGTCCGTTAGTTGCTTATAAAAACATTATTTAATACAATGACAATGCCTAGAATCAATTGTAAACGACTTTTATGACAGGCAAGGTGTTGTAAGTGGTAGAGCAGCTGCCATACTGCGATCCACTGAAGCTCATCCTTAGCTTGACGATTCTATATTCATGAATATACAAAACACACAAATTTCATTATAAGTGTAAAAACTTAAATGATTGTTTTGTATATTTTATGCATAAATATCGTTTCATATATAAATATTTATAAAACATTACTACTATGTTACATACAGCGATTTGATGAATATTGCAAGAAACATGTAAAAGTGGCTCTTAATATGCATTATATGAAATAGTATATAGTAGCTAGTAGTGTTTTAATCTAAAAGAAATAACTTGATAGTATAAATTCAAATATCTGACCGTACCTGTTGGTTTGTCCCATTATAAGGACACTAGCTTCTTAAGTGGACAAATTGCGTCTAGGTCTGTGATGCCCTTAGATGTCCTGGGCTGCACGCGCGCTGCAATGAAAGTAGAAAGTGTAAAAACTTAAATGAATTGTTTTGTATATTTTATGCATAAATATATAGCCTTATCTCAAAAAATCAAAAAAAAAAAATGAAAGTAATTTTTTTTCATCAAAAATAAGCTAGAAACGCGGAAAATCTTTTTTTTACAAAATCTTTACACGATGCCATTTTTAGCTGCCATTTTTAACAATTCTCTTTTGAAATTGCAGCGCAAATCTTCGTGACTTTACACGTTGCCATCTCATGATATTAGTGCTTGCCATTTTTTCTGACATTTCTCTTTAGTGAGTGTTCTTGTATGTGTTGGTCATTTTTGTAAGCGGTCAAATTTTGTTCTACATAATTCTAATAAAATGTCTGGTCCATATTTTCTTTATTATTTTTAATTAATTTTTTTTGTTTAACTTTATTTTTTTTAACTTCTGTTAAATTATTTCAACACACGAAAAAGTAGAATGAAAGAAACAGTAACATCAAATGTCAAAATCATAACAAATGCGGAAAGAGCACAAAGAGAATGCAATAAAATTGCATGAAACCCAGTGCGGTGGCACTTCATGCCATTTTTTCCTCCATTCTTGCTTCTCTACACCCCTTATCAACAAACGCAAATTGCATGGTTAAAAAATGGCATCGTGTAAAGGTTGTGTAACTCATATTGAAAATAATTTCATTGATTTTGTTCATATATTAGAAAGAAAAAAATGCATCCCAAAAAAAAAAATTTTTTTTCAAAAATGCCGACGGCAAAACACAGAAATTGAAATTTTTATCACATTATGTGGGTAATATGGTAAAAGCGTCTAAATTTTTTTTTCATTCCATTAGTTATTAATTAAATTCATTACATCATCACATATAAAAAAGAAAAGGAAAATTTTTTATGCCCAATTTTATCATTTCCTCATAAATTTTTTTTTCAGTCATTTTACAAGTAAATTTATTCCAAAATGTGAAAATAAATTAATTATGAATATATATTTTTCTTTTTCAGCCCACTCTTGTGAAAAAATAAATGGAATGGCCCACCCTTGTGAAAAAATAAAAATTTTAGTACTAGAACCGTTTGTATGGGATCTTTAAAGTCAAAAAACAACATATAAGAGGTACAAAAATGTTATTTTTTTAATGCAATATTATAGTCTATATTAATATTTATGTACTTGGAAAAAAAAATTGAACTTTTCGCTCTTAAACTTTCAGAAAAAGAATATTTTCAGAATCTGCTTTTAGCATCCGGCTTACTATGCTTTCCCGAATGGTATAGCAGATACCGTAATCGAGCCAAACAGAAAAGCAATGATACAAACATCAACGATGAAATGGTTCATTCGAATTCGTTTACTGTCGATGGTGGTGGTTTTGAATGTTCAGCCATCGCTAGTGTTTGTACTGGGCTTGTGTGTTTTTGTATGGGAACACTCGCAATGAATGGTCGGTCGATGTTTAAAACATCGAGAGTGTTTGGGTGATGTGAAATCCAAACATCGACGATGAAATGATTAAGCAAAGCAACGTTACTCGAGTGTGCGTACATATAGCTGTTATAGGCTGATGGGTATGTGCTATGGTATATGAAAAAAGGCAAAAATTGAAAAAATGAAAAAAATCATTTTTTTTTTTTGTGATCGTATATGAATCTTTATTGATTCATACTATTCAATGTGAAATTTTTATTTTTCATACAGGCCTCAATGAAGTTAAATTTTAATAATTTGTCTTCATACTAATATGAGGTAAGGGAAACTCTTGTATGATGAAATATAAAAAAGCGATTTTTTTTATATTGAATATATTGAACACAATTTGTGTTGTAGTATATCGCAATATAGAAAAATTGCAATTGTGGTATTTTTTGAAAATGTTTAATAGACATTTTATAAAAACGAAATTTGAAATTTTTAATTTCATATTCAATATAAAGCATATTATATTTAACAATATCATATGCTGCGATGTTAAAAAAGTAATGTTGAATTAAAATATTATAAATATTGAAAAAAATATATGAAGAATATACAAAAGACGATTACGAATACAGTATATAATTGTAAAGTTGTCGTTCTTTTTTTCTTTGAAATAGAAAAAAATATAATAAAACATTATTCTGGTTGATCCTGCCAGTAGTTATATGCTTGTCTCAAAGATTAAGCCATGCATGTCTAAGTACACACTATTAAACAGTGAAACCGCAAAAGGCTCATTATATCAGTTATGGTTCCTTAGATCGTTAACAGTTACTTGGATAACTGTGGTAATTCTAGAGCTAATACATGCAATATAAACACGGACCTTTGGGACGTGTGCTTTTATTAGGCTAAAACCAAGCGATCGCAAGATCGTTACTTTGGTTGAACTCTAGATAACTTGCAGATCGTATGGTCGAGTACCGACGACAGATCTTTCAAATGTCTGCCCTATCAACTTTTGATGGTAGTATCTAGGACTACCATGGTTGCAACGGGTAACGGGGAATCAGGGTTCGATTCCGGAGAGGGAGCCTGAGAAACGGCTACCACATCTAAGGAAGGCAGCAGGCGCGTAAATTACCCACTCCCAGCTCGGGGAGGTAGTGACGAAAAATAACAATACAGGACTCATATTAGAGGCCCTGTAATTGGAATGAGTACACTTTAAATCCCTTAACAAGGACCTATTGGAGGGCAAGTCTGGTGCCAGCAGCCGCGGTAACTCCAGCTCCAATAGCGTATATTAAAGTTGTTGCGGTTAAAACGTTCGTAGTTGAACTTGTGCTTCATACGGGTAGTGCAGCTAATAATTGTAGTTTGTACTATACCTTATGTATGTAAGCGTATTACCAGTGGAGTTCTTATATGTATTAAATACTTGTATTTTTGCATGTTCCTCCTATTTAAACCTGCTTCAGTGCTCTTTATCGAGTGTTGTTGTGGGCCGGTACAATTACTTTGAACAAATTAGAGTGCTTAAAGCAGGCTCCAAATGCCTGAATATTTTGTGCATGGAATAATGAAATAAGACCTCTGTTCTACTTTCATTGGTTATTAGATCAAGAGGTAATGATTAATAGAAGCAGTTTGGGGGCATTAGTATTACGACGCGAGAGGTGAAATTCTTGGACCGTCGTAAGACTAACTTAAGCGAAAGCATTTGCCAAAGATGTTTTCATTAATCAAGAACGAAAGTTAGAGGTTCGAAGGCGATCAGATACCGCCCTAGTTCTAACCATAAACGATGCCAGCTAGCAATTGGGTGTAGCTACTATCATGGCTCTCTCAGTCGCTTCCCGGGAAACCAAAGCTTTTGGGCTCCGGGGGAAGTATGGTTGCAAAGCTGAAACTTAAAGGAATTGACGGAAGGGCACCACCAGGAGTGGAGCCTGCGGCTTAATTTGACTCAACACGGGAAAACTTACCAGGTCCGAACATAAGTGTGTAAGACAGATTGATAGCTCTTTCTCGAATCTATGGGTGGTGGTGCATGGCCGTTCTTAGTTCGTGGAGTGATTTGTCTGGTTAATTCCGATAACGAACGAGACTCAAATATATTAAATAGATGCTTTCAGGATTATGGTGTTGAAACTTTTATAGCCTTCATTCATGACCTCAGTAAAATGAGTTAGTGTTTGAATGTGTTTATAAAAGTGGAGCCGTACCTGTTGGTTTGTCCCATTATAAGGACACTAGCTTCTTAAATGGACAAATTGCGTCTAGCAATAATGAGATTGAGCAATAACAGGTCTGTGATGCCCTTAGATGTCCTGGGCTGCACGCGCGCTACAATGAAAGTATCAACGTGTATTTCCTAGTCCGAGAGGTCCGGGTAAACCGCTGAACCACTTTCATGCTTGGGATTGTGAACTGAAACTGTTCACATGAACTTGGAATTCCCAGTAAGTGTGAGTCATTAACTCGCATTGATTACGTCCCTGCCCTTTGTACACACCGCCCGTCGCTACTACCGATTGAATTATTTAGTGAGGTCTCCGGACGTGATCACTGTAACGCCTAGTGTTTTACGGATGTTTCGCAAAAGTTGACCGAACTTGATTATTTAGAGGAAGTAAAAGTCGTAACAAGGTTTCCGTAGGTGAACCTGCGGAAGGATCATTAATGTGTTCCTAACCGTTAAATAAAACTAAAAAAATATATATTATGTGTACAACATACACATACATATATATTAAAATAAAACTAACTATAAGCAATTACAGTTGTACTTGTATGAAATGTTTAACATTTTAATATAAGTTAATGTTCTATTATAAAGCTTGCATCGCAAGTTTGTTTTAGGACTAAGACATTCGCAACATACTTTGTTTAGTTTTTAAAACAAAATTATTGAAGAAATTGATATATGCCAATTTACTTTGGTGTATTTTTGATTTCTTTCAATAAAAACATTTACGACAAGTATATACAAGAAAAAAAAAAGATATCACTCTAAGCGGTGGATCACTCGGCTCATGGGTCGATGAAGAACGCAGCAAACTGTGCGTCATCGTGTGAACTGCAGGACACATGAACATCGACATTTTGAACGCATATCGCAGTCCATGCTGTATGGTACTTTAATTAATTTTGAAGTGCTGCTTGGACTACATATGGTTGAGGGTTGTAAGACTATGCTAAATAAGTTGCTTACAGTATGGATAGGGTATTAATTTACTCAATTTAGTAAGCACATATTATATTATTGATTACAATTTTTTGTTTGTATTCATAATATTAAGAAGCAAGATAGAAAACCTCATTGAAAGAATTCGAGTATTTTTAAAATACAAATTTTCTTTTCATTGATTGAGGAAAGTCTAGCATAAAAGATTTTATGATCTAGAATTGTCTCTTTATCAATTGAAAAAATATATGAAAATTATAAATTTATAAAACGAAAGAATTTGTTTCACCTAAAATGTGTTGTATTAATTCTATCTTATGAAATAATAATATATGTTAAACAACCTCAACTCATATGGGACTACCCCCTGAATTTAAGCATATTAATGAGGGGAGGAAAAGAAACTAACAAGGATTTTCTTAGTAGCGGCGAGCGAAAAGAAATCAGTTCAGCACTAAGTCACTTTGTCTTTATGGCAAATGTGAGATGCAGTGTATGGAATGTTCAATTTCTAGTATGAGAAATTAACGATTTAAGTCCTTCTTAAATGAGGCCATTTACCCATAGAGGGTGCGAGGCCCGTATAACGTTAATGATTACTAGAGAACATTTCCAAAGAGTCGTGTTGCTTGATAGTGCAGCACTAAGTGGGTGGTAAACTCCATCTAAAACTAAATATAACCATGAGACCGATAGTAAACAAGTACCGTGAGGGAAAGTTGAAAAGAACTCTGAATAGAGAGTTAAATAGTACGTGAAACTGCTTAGAGGTTAAGCCCGATGAACCTGAATATCCATTATGGAAAATTCATCATTATGATTGTGATATGAATAATATTATAATAATGGTGTGCATTTTTTCCATATAAGGACATTGTAATCTATTAATATGAAATATATTTATCATAAGATCGATGGCTTTAGTTTATTCAAATTATTTTGCTTGCGATTTAACATAGAATAAATGCTGTTGATTTGATAAAGTGTTGATAGATTTAATATATATAGTGCTTGAATATTTATATTCTATAATAGCATGGTAATCATTGATTTCTGTGTTTATTATATGCACTTATATGATTAACAATGCGCAAGATTCAGGATACCTTCGGGACCCGTCTTGAAACACGGACCAAGGAGTCTAACATATTTGCAAGTTATTGGGAATTAAAAACCTAATAGCGAAATTAACATAACTTTAATGGGATTAGTTTTTAGTCTATTTATAGTCTATTAATTCAATCCCGGGGCGTTCTATCAATTATGTATTTTGATATTTATATCATTTATACCTCTAATTAGAGCGTACCTTGAGCATATATGCTGTGACCCGAAAGATGGTGAACTATACTTGATCAGGTTGAAGTCAGGGGAAACCCTGATGGAAGACCGAAACAGTTCTGACGTGCAAATCGATTGTCAGAATTGAGTATAGGGGCGAAAGACCAATCGAACCATCTAGTAGCTGGTTCCCTCCGAAGTTTCCCTCAGGATAGCTGGTGCATTTAAAAATTATGTAAAATAATCTTATCTGGTAAAGCGAATGATTAGAGGCCTTAGGGTCGAAACGACCTTAACCTATTCTCAAACTTTAAATGGGTAAGAACCTCACCTTACTTGGTATGAAGGTTGTGGTTGTGATATAATGTGCCCAGTGGGCCACTTTTGGTAAGCAGAACTGGCGCTGTGGGATGAACCAAACGTAATGTTACGGTGCCCAAATTGACAACTCATGCAGATACCATGAAAGGCGTTGGTTGCTTAAAACAGCAGGACGGTGGACATGGAAGTCGTAATCCGCTAAGGAGTGTGTAATAACTCACCTGCCGAAGCAACTAGCCCTTAAAATGGATGGCGCTTAAGTTGTATACCTATACATTACCGCTAAAGTAAATGGCTTATGTTCAATTTCGGTTGGATTAATAAACTTTGAAACTTTAGTGAGTAGGAGGGTACAATGGTGTGCATAGAAGTGTTTGGCGTAAGCCTGCATGGAGCCGCCATTGGTACAGATCTTGGTGGTAGTAGCAAATAATCGAATGAGACCTTGGAGGACTGAAGTGGAGAAGGGTTTCGTGTGAACAGTGGTTGATCACGAGTTAGTCGGTCCTAAGTTCAAGGCGAAAGCCGAACATTTTCAAGTTATAATTAAACAAACAAAAAATGAATTTACTTTCATATTTTATATTTGTAATTAAACACTTGAATTTTTTTGAACGAAAGGGAATACGGTTCCAATTCCGTAACCTGTTGAGTATCCGTTTGTTATTAAATATGGGCCTTGTGCTCATCCTGGCAACAGGAACGACCATAAAGAAGCCGTCGAGAGATATCGGAAGAGTTTTCTTTTCTGTTTTATAGTCGTACTACCATGGAAGTCTTTCGAAGAGAGATATGGTAGATGGACTAGAAGAGCATGACATTTACTGTTGTGTCGATATTTTCTCCTCGGACCTTGAAAATTTATGGTGGGGTCACGCAAACTTCTCAACAGGCCGTACCAATATCCGCAGCTGGTCTCCAAGGTGAAGAGTCTCTAGTCGATAGAATAATGTAGGTAAGGGAAGTCGGCAAATTAGATCCGTAACTTCGGGATAAGGATTGGCTCTGAAGATTGAGATAGTCGGGCTTGATTGGGAAGCAATAACATGGTTTATGTACTCGTTCTGGGTAAATAGAGATTTTCGAATCTTGTTCCTCGGATAGTAGTTACGTAACCAATTGTGGAACTTTCTTGCTAAAATTTCTAGGGGATTATCGCAAGATATATTCTCTTTAAATTATAACGACTATCAATTAACAATCAATTCAGAACTGGCACGGACTTGGGGAATCCGACTGTCTAATTAAAACAAAGCATTGTGATGGCCCTAACGGGTGTTGACACAATGTGATTTCTGCCCAGTGCTCTGAATGTCAAAGTGAAGAAATTCAAGTAAGCGCGGGTAAACGGCGGGAGTAACTATGACTCTCTTAACTCTTTTGGGAGTCAAGATGAAAGAGCCTTCTGTTCTGATTCATGTGCCTATGACTGTCCTCCTCGTGGAGACTCCCGGGCAACGTCAATCTTCGGATTGGCGGCTAATAGTCAAGGTTTTTACAGTTCCTTGGGGTTGCCACCCCCTCCGAACTTATATAACTGGTACAAGTATAAGAAACGAAAATGAAAATAATATCCCTCGAGTCTCTGCTCGGGGGTCCAGTATATCTAACCGTGGCTCTCTAGTTAACTCTCGGAATGGACGGACGCGTTCCAGTAGGAATGTCGCAATTAATAATGGGCAAACAAACACATCATCAAATTCCTTGGCAACTGGGGAAAGTAGTGCCCCAGTTGCTCAAGTTACGAACACACACATTCTACCATTTAGCAACACTACTAATCCATTGCCCATTGCGGCTAACACAAATTCGAGCATTAATGCTCAAAATTCTAACCATACAGTTACCGCCGCCCCGGTTTCTGAGAATGAAATAAATTCAAATTCAAATTCTAACCAAATCTCTTCTTATCATTGTGACACTTGTGGACGCTCTTTTACGACCCTTTCGGGTCGGGGGCTCCACATGAAAAGAGCACACCCTGATGAGTTTGACCGGATTAACCTCCGGTTGGATGTGAAGGCACGCTGGAATGACGAAGAAATGTCTTTATTAGCGAGTATTGAAGCCCAACTCACCTTTAATGGTGGGGAAAGGTTTATGAACAAGGCTTTGCATGCTAAGTTCATACATCGTTCGGTTGAAGCAATCAAGGGAACTAGGCGTAAAGATATTTATAAGGTTAAGGTTCAAACCTATCTTGATCGCCTGATTGCTTCAGCTAATGAACCACAAGTAAGGAACGTGTCAATACAAAGCGAACGGGAATTGTCTTCCGAGGAGTCCGCGGGGCCGGTTCAGTATCCTTCATTAGAGGGAGAAAGACCGGTCTTACATGAACTAACTCCTTCCTTTGAAGGAGTAGAAGTTCAACCCGAATCGTTGGTCGCGCCTTCGCAAGAAGCCGACCCGATTCAAACCTTTTTGGTCAGTCTAGGTGAGGTTGACTGCAGATCGTATAGTGCTTCCTTTATCAACTCCATTGTACGTGATGTCCATGGGGGCGATAAAGACTATGTCTTAAACAGATTGTCTAGTTACATTGATGAGATATTCCCACCCAATCTCAGGACTAGGCAATCGACCAGAACACGGCTGGTTACTCCGAGGTTTGCAAATAGGCGCGCCCGGAGGAGACATGAGTACGCCACTGTTCAGAGGAACTGGCGGAAGCACAACGGTCGTTGCATTAAATCGATCCTAGACGGCACCGAGAGCTCTTCTCAACCGCCAAGAAACGTAATGGAACCATTTTGGCGAAACGTATTTGAGCAAACAAGTGATACGGCTCCACCGTTAGACGATCTCAAAGGGTCAGTAAAGGGGGAAATTTGGCTTCCGATATCAGTTTCTGATATTCGTTCGACCAAACCCTCCTTGTCCACATCACCCGGATACGACGGGGTTACAGCTAGGCAAATTCGCGCAGTACCCGAAGAGGTACTGGTCCGCTTAATGAATTTAGTGCTGTGGTGTGGAGCGGTACCGAGACGTCTACGTGTGGCGAAGACTATCTTCATTCCAAAGAAGCACAAGTCCTCGCTTCCTGAAGATTTTCGACCCATCACTATGCCATCAATACTAGTCAGATGGATTCATTCAATTCTGGCAAAGAGAATCTCAAAGTGCATTGATTTCGAACGCACCCAAAAAGGTTTTATGCCCACTGATGGGTGTGCTGATAATACAACTATGATCGATCTGTTACTCAGGAATAACCACCAGAATTATACCTCATGCTACATTGCGGTACTAGACGTCAGTAAAGCATTTGATTCCGTCTCTCATGGAGCAATCCTGGGGACATTAGAATCGTATGGTCTACCGCCAGGCCTAATTAGTTATGTCAAAAATATGTACTCTGATTCTTCAGTCTTCCTCTCAGGTGATAAATGGGTTTCTGAGGATGTAGTCCACCCTGGCAGGGGGGTGAAACAGGGAGATCCTCTCTCCCCGATCCTTTTCAACATGATTATGGACCGACTCATCCGAAGATTTACCCCTGAGATAGGCTGTCGAATCGGAAACCATATGACCAATAACGCCGCCTATGCTGACGACCTAGTCATCTGGGCTTCCACCCCTCTCGGTCTCCAAAAATTGATAGACATAACAACTGACTTTCTCCAATTGTGTGGGCTTTCTCTGAACAGTTCAAAGTGTCAATCTGTGTCCATTAAGGGACAACCTAAACAGAAACGCACCGTAATTGAACAGAGGAGCTTCACAATTGGTAGTCATGTTATGCCTTCTCTTAAAAGGACCGATGAGTGGAAATACCTAGGTGTGACTTTCACCGCAGATGGCAGAACTAAGGTTAATTTGGTGGAAGACCTCACTGAGAAGCTTGACCGATTGGTTAAGGCACCCTTGAAACCGCAACAACGTCTGTATGCTCTTAGGACTGTTTTGATTCCACAACTCTATCATGTCGCTTCCCTCGGGAACGTCATGTTAGGGTGTCTTAACAAGACCGACAAATTAATAAGAGCACGCGTGCGCCACTGGCTGGGCTTGCCAGATGATGTCCCTACCGCGTACTTCCACGCTTCCGTGGCAGATGGCGGTTTGGGCATTGTCGCACTTCGGTGGCAAGCGCCTCTGATGAGATATAAGCGTCTGCTCAATCTACAGTTACCACTTCCAGGTGGTGTAGTGACGGCAGACACTTTTATAGCATCAGAGGTAGCAAAGGTAGAACGGCGTTTACATGCTGGTTCGATTAATATACGACATGGTGATCATCTAAGGAAGGTTTGGGCTGATCGCCTTTACGCATCAATTGATGGGCGTGATCTCCGGCTTGCTGGGGATCACAAACAAGCTCATCGCTGGGTAAGAGAACCTACTAGACTTTTGTCTGGTAGGGACTTTGTGAATATCTCAAAGTTACGTATTAACGCTCTCCCAACCAGGTCCCGGTCCTCCCGAGGGAGGCCAGAGATGGACAGACGATGCCGTAAAGGTTGTGACGCCATTGAAACCCTCAACCATGTCGAACAAGTCTTCAATAACACCAAAGCAGACCGAACCTATAGGCATGACAGCGTGGTCATATTCCTAAATAGGGCGTTGACAAAACGTGGATACGCAACGCACCTTGAGGAAACATTCCATACAGACGAAGGTGATAGGAAGCCTGACCTTATAGCGGTCAAAGGGAGTGAGGTCTTTGTGCTTGATGTACAGATCGTATCAAGCGAAAGAAATAATATATATGTTCACAATGAGAAGATGAGAAAATACAAAACCCCGGGCATGGTTAGAGCCCTAAATGATAAGTTCGCAACCAATAGGTTGCATTTTTGTGCAATCACCATATCCTGGAGAGGGATATGGTGTAAAAGTTCAGTGTCTGTGCTGAAAAATATGGGACTAATTAGGAATAATGATTCGATGCTAATTAGCATGAATGGATTAACGAGATTCCTACTGTCCCTATCTACTCATTGGTTTGTGAGCATTCGTTGCGATCAGACGTGTTTGCGGATAGTCAGTGGTAGAGTTTTCTATAGTGGTTATCAGTGCGAGAGTATTAGTGAGTTTGTGTGCGGTAACAGGTTTGTACACAGCATCGTTGCTGTGTTCGTTGTTGTTGTGCAAGAACGGTAACTTGTTTACAACTTTGGTTCGCCAAATTGTAAACAAGTGGTTATAGTGCTCGTTAGAGTACATTTTGTTGCTAGTAAGTAACAGCAATTCGGGTAAGTGTTTACTTTGAATTTATTACTTGACTAGTTGTTGTTGTGGGATGGTTAAGCGCCGTAAGCGGCGGGGCCAGACTGGTAGTGGCGGCAGCGCTGCTGGCATGTCTGGTTCGATGACGGATGGTGAGTCATCGACGTCCTCAGCCGTGCCCAAACGGGTTCTGCTGGGGTCGCCAGAAGGTAAGGCTAGATCAAAGCCGGTTGACGCCGACTTTGATAGTAGTGCAGGAGCTGGTGGAGTGCCTAAGGGCAGTCCGAAGAGGGGTGCTAGTAGTGCCCAGGCAGGTACTGAAGGGGGCGCTGGTAGTAGCAGCGCCAAGTTGGTTGCTGGCACCAGTGGTGTCAAGGATTTGGCTCAGGAGATGAGGTCTACTATTAGTAGGGTAGGTGAGGTACTGCGTGCTGCTGGTACGCCGAAAGGTGTGTCGTTGGGTCAGCTGCCGAGTGTACCGGTTGGTACGGCAGCCCCTGCCAGCAGCGATGGTGGTCGCGGCCGTAGCCGCGTAGGTCCCAGTGGACTGGGTGACGTCGGTGCCGCTGTAGAGCGGACACAGGCGGTCACCCGTAGGTTGGTCTCCGATTTAATGGAGGCCAATGTTAGTAAGGAGTTGGTTGCGAGGGTCCTCGGTTACTCTTCGGAGTACGAGGCACTCGTGGTAGGTCTGCTGGCTCAAAACGAGCGCCTTCGGGGCCGTCTTGACGCCAAGCCCAGGGAGAGCAGTAGGAGTGCCGTTCGACCCGCGGTTCCCACCGCGCCGGCAACGTTCCTCGCACCGGCTCCAGTGGCGACTGCCCCTGTAGCTGTGGGAGGAGGTTGTTCGGTAGTCACTGCGCCAGTTGTGAAGCCCGTCGAGACCTGGTCCTTGGTGGTGCGGGGCCGTAAGGGCCAAACTGCCAAGGATGTGGCCAGCAAGGTGGTGAGTGAGGTGGGACCCACTTTAAGAGAGCGGGTCCATGAGATCAGGGCGCTTCGTGGTGGTGGCGTATTAATACGCACACCATCTGTAGCGGAGCGTGCGGGTATTGCCAAGAATACCAAGTTTGAGGAGGCTGGGCTCACCGTTACGGTGCCTGATAGCTCGGTAGTGCGGGTGGTCGTCCAAGGGGTCGACTCGAAGATCACTCATGACGAGTTCATGGGTGACGTCTTCGAGAAAAACCTCAAAGACAGGATCTCGCTCGAGGAGTTCAAGAGTGGTGTCCGGCTCACTAGTCGGCCATGGGATAGTTCCAAGAGCGGAACAACGAACGTTGTCTTGGAAGGGCGGGCTTCGGCCCTTGAGCCTTTGCTAGCATCGCGTCGTTGCTACGTGAAGTGGTTCTCATTCCGCGTACGACCGTTTGATCCGGTGCCAAGTTGTTTCAGGTGTTTGTCGTTTGATCACTACGTTAGGGAGTGCAGATGGAAAGAGAATGCCTGTTCTCGGTGTGGTCAACAGGGTCACTGTGCAAGGGATTGCGGTAACGCAATTCATTGCAGAAACTGCGCTTTCCAGGGGAGACCCTCGGCTCATCGTATGATGACTGAGGACTGTCCCATGTACAGCGTTATGTTGGCTAGAGCGAGGGCCAGACATTAAGTATGGGACACACAATTCTACAAATAAATTGTGGTAGGGCATTGTCGGCAATGTGCGAGGTAGGAGAGGTAATGGTAGAACGACAGTGTAGTTTTGCTCTCATTCAGGAACCTGCTAGTGGCCATGGTGTCATTACAGGTTTGCCTGCGAGTATGCGGGTCTTCGCTGATTTGAGACTTAACTCCGCGGTGGTCGTGAATGACGGTAACGTAGAGTGTACCGTAGTTTCTAGGACCGACTTGGGGGTTTGCGTGTGTGTAGAAGGGGGTTTCGGACGGATATTTTTGTGTAGTATTTACTGCAAGTTTTCTGAGCTTTTAGAGCCGTATTTGGCATATATGGACACGGTACTACTACTTGCGAGTAGTAACCCTCTCGTCCTAGGGATAGACGCTAACGCATCAAACCCGCTATGGTTTAGCAAAACACCCAGACTTTCGACTGGGTCGCAAAACCATTACCGGGGAGAGATGCTAAGTGAATGGATTGTTTCGGGCCACCTTCATGCCTTGAATGAGCCGAGTGAGCAGTACACTTTTGATAATGGTAGAGGAGTTAGCGATATAGATGTGACAATTGCGAATAGCGCAGCTTTGAGAACGTTTCAATTTAGTTGGAGGGTCAGACCGTCCGTAAGTGATCACAATTACATTGTAATTGATTTCACTTACGAACGGACTGAAGTTAGCAGCTTAGACATCGTGCGGTGGCGCACCAGGGATGTGAACTGGGATGTGTATGGAGAATTCATCGCAGCTGAGGCTAGCGAGATTCCGATAGAAGTCTTTCGTCGTAGGACCGTAGATGAGCAAGTTTCGTGTTTACGCGAAGTTGTTCATAGGGCTAACGACGATCTCCTTGAAAGGTGTCGCAAGAAAACTTTGAGAAGATTACGATGGTGGACACGTGAGTTGACACTCAAGCGGAGGGAAGTGCGCCGTCTCAGGAAACGTTTCCAGAGAGGCAAACGGAACGAAGCTAGTGATCTTGACCAGCTCAGATCAGCGTACAAAAGTTGCCTCAGCGATTACAAGGATATGCTTGTAAACGTGAAAGAGGAAGATTGGCGACAGTTTGTTGCCTGCCATAGGAATGATCCTTGGGGTCATGTGTATAGAATCTGCCTTGGCAGAGGTAGGAGGACAGATCTCTCCGGGTTGAAAGATGGCGATGCCATTCTTACTTCCTGGAGTGATTGCGTCAAGGTTTTGGTGCGGGAGTTCTTTCCGAGAGCGGAGGCAGTGGCCTCTTCTTCTTCTTCTGGGGAAGTTGAGACTGTTGCACCCGAGCTGGAAAGATCAGAGATCGCAGAAAGCATGGCGTTAGTTAAGTCGCGAAAGTCACCTGGTATGGATGGAATAGCTGGAGAGATGTGTAAAAGCGTCTGGAAGGCTATTCCGGAATACCTAGAGGCTTTGTATGGGCGGTGTGTACATGAGGGATATTTTCCACGCGAGTGGAAGGTAGCCCGTGTCATTGTACTCTTGAAGTCAATCGATAAGGACAGGAGTAATCCTCGTTCTTATCGGGGTATCAGTCTCTTACCAGTATTTGGAAAAGTACTGGAGAGGATTCTGGTGCAGAGACTGAATGAGAGAGTCGCTGACAGCATGTGCCGTTGGCAGTTCGGTTTCGTAAGGGGCCGAAGTGTCGAAGATGCCTGGGCGCACGTGAGGAGAACTGTTGTAGAGTGTACTCAGAAGTATCTTCTGGGTGTTTTCATCGACTTTAAAGGTGCGTTTGATTATCTGAGTTGGGCGAGCGTGGAAGAAAGACTAGCGGGGCTAGGGTGTCAGGAAGTAGCACTCTGGAGAAGTTACTTCTCTGACAGAAAAGCAGTGATAGTCGGGGCAAATAGTTCTGAGTGTGTTGATGTGGTCCGAGGATGTCCACAGGGTTCCATTTGTGGACCGTTTGTGTGGAATCTGATGATGGACTTGCTTTTGCATGAGCTTGAGGCCGAATGCAAGATATGTGCTTACGCCGATGACTTGCTTATCATGGTCGAGGGTAGTTCTCGTTCCGAGTTGGAACAGGTATCCTCGGCTATGATGAGTATTGTCACTCGGTGGGGCGAGCGTGTAGGAGTTAGTTTATCGGTGGAAAAGACAGTGACCATGTTGCTGAAGGGTAGTTTCAAGTCCCATTTTCCAATCGTGCGTTTGAATGGTGGTGGCACAATCCGTTACTCCACGGAGGTGAAGTACCTCGGAGTCACCATGGGAGAAAGGATGAACTTTTTGCCTCATATAGGGAGACTTCGCGAGAAACTGACGAGCGTTGTAGGAAAGGTTAGGCGTGTTATGAGGAGTGAGTGGGGTCTGAGTCGTCAAGCAGTCAGGACCGTGTACAGGGGCCTTTTTGTTGCCATGGCAACATTTGGATCTTCTGTTTGGTGCGAAACTGCTAGAAGCGTCTTCGGGCAACGTCGATTATTCTCTGTTCAGAGAGTAATGTTATTGGCATGTATGCCAGTATGTCGTACGGTGTCTACAGAGGCCCTACAAGTTTTGATGGGTGCCACTCCTCTTGATCTAGAGGTGATGCGTCGTAGCATGGACTTCAAAATCAAGAGGGGGTACGCACTGGGTGAGTCAGATTGGCTCATAGTTGGAGCAGAGAGCATGAGTAGAAGTGAGCGGCGGGCTCGGTTAGATGCGTTAGTCACATCTGAGTGGCAGGGCCGTTGGAATTCCAGTACCAACGGTCGAGTAACGTATAGATTTATACCGGATGTAGAATTCGTCGGGAAGAACCCTGAGTTTAGCTTCAACCTAAGCCTTGGTTTCATACTGACAGGTCACGGGTCGTTAAATGCATTCTTGCACAGAATGAGACTTGCGGATCGGGAGTCGTGTGATTGCGAAGCGCCAATCGAAGATTGGCTCCATGTTTTGTGCGAGTGTCCCCTTTACGGGGCTTTTAGGGATTTAGTCGGCATGGGTGTCACCAGATCCGGTGGTGAGTGGTGTGTGAGTAGTATGCTTCTGTCTCCGGATGCGTTGTGTGTGGCAACGCGGTTTGCCTCTCGTGTTTTCGCGAGTCGGCGCGCTAGGACGGTTTAGTTGTTGTTGTGGGTTTCACTGGTCTCTATCGGTGTCTCCCTTTTGTAGTGGTTAAACGTTTTTCGTGATCCTGGCTTTTTCAAGCTAGTTATTCAGCCGTTTAGGATCTCGTTGTCGGTACTGCTGAACCCTGCGAACACAGGGATTGCCAGTCCCGGACTTCGTCGGAGTCGAATTTGGAAGTGGATTAGCCGCGAGGTCTGACCAGAGGCCTGTTTCTGGTACCGTGTGCTGTTTGGGATTGACACGTGGAAGGTCTCGAACTCGTGCCCTTTCAGTTTGTGTCTTGTTGTTGTTGACCCACGGGGGCATCATCGGGCGAAGCCTGAAGATTGGCTGCCGGTCGCTGTTATTGACCGGAAGAGGTGGAAACAGCCTTGCTCCCACGGTGAGAAAGCTGCAGCCGTCTGACTGTAGTTATTAGACCGTTTAAATTGCAATTTTAGCATTTAAATGGCAATGTCACGTGATGTTGTTGTTGGTGTTGATTTTGTATAATTGTTTCACGATTGATGCTTTTGTCGCCGGGGGTGACCAGTCCCCTACTTAGTACAAAGTAAAAACTGGGAGCAGCTTCACTGCGAAACTCGGACCAGAGAGTATGCCTATCTGGTAGCACGGGTGTGGTTGGCCCCCTTGTGGGAGATCGTGCTGGCTGTGGTTGCCACCAAAATCGCTGGTAGAGGCTATGTAGTTGCCTTGTATATCAGTTACTTGTAACGAAGTATGCTAGGCAGGTGCATATCCTCGAAATATGGGATCCGTGGCCCTTATCACGGAAGAGGTTTGGATAGTACCTCACTCTTACCAAGGAGGAGTAGCTCATGTACAGAGAGTTTACTCAATTGGTAGCTCGTGGACGGAAGAAAGAAGTCGCGCTGGCGGATATGCGAATACGGGGCGTTTGTTCTCCCACGTAATCGTGTATACCAATGGTGTAAGGCTTCCTATTCCTGATCTCTTGGCTGCCCCTCTATGCGGGGTAGCACGGATATCTCACGGGCGGCGCTAACAGTCGTATCAAACATGTTCTTGGTGGGGCGGTGCTCACCTGTGGTTAAGGACTTCACGTCGAGAATCACATTAAATCACGCGGACTCTGTCCCTATCTACTCATTGGTTTGTGAGCATTCGTTGCGATCAGACGTGTTTGCGGATAGTCAGTGGTAGAGTTTTCTATAGTGGTTATCAGTGCGAGAGTATTAGTGAGTTTGTGTGCGGTAACAGGTTTGTACACAGCATCGTTGCTGTGTTCGTTGTTGTTGTGCAAGAACGGTAACTTGTTTACAACTTTGGTTCGCCAAATTGTAAACAAGTGGTTATAGTACTTCTTATAGTACATTTTGTTGCTGGTAAGTAACAGCAATTCGGGTAAGTGTTTACTTTGAATTTCTTACATTACTAGTTGTTGTTGTGGGATGGTTAAGCGCCGTAAGCGGCGGGGCCAGACTGGTAGTGGCGGCAGCGCTTCTGGCATGTCTGGTTCGATGACGGATGGTGAGTCATCGACGTCCTCAGCCGTGCCCAAACGGGTTCTGCTGGGGTCGCCAGAAGGTAAGGCTAGATCAAAGCCGGTTGACGCCGACTTTGATAGTAGTGCAGGAGCTGGTGGAGTGCCTAAGGGCAGTCCGAAGAGGGGTGCTAGTAGTGCCCAGGCAGGTACTGAAGGGGGCGCTGGTAGTAGCAGCGCCAAGTTGGTTGCTGGCACCAGTGGTGTCAAGGATTTGGCTCAGGAGATGAGGTCTACTATTAGTAGGGTAGGTGAGGTACTGCGTGCTGCTGGTACGCCGAAAGGTGTGTCGTTGGGTCAGCTGCCGAGTGTACCGGTTGGTACGGCAGCCCCTGCCAGCAGCGATGGTGGTCGCGGCCGTAGCCGCGTAGGTCCCAGTGGACTGGGTGACGTCGGTGCCGCTGTAGAGCGGACACAGGCGGTCACCCGTAGGTTGGTCTCCGATTTAATGGAGGCCAATGTTAGTAAGGAGTTGGTTGCGAGGGTCCTCGGTTACTCTTCGGAGTACGAGGCACTCGTGGTAGGTCTGCTGGCTCAAAACGAGCGCCTTCGGGGCCGTCTTGACGCCAAGCCCAGGGAGAGCAGTAGGAGTGCCGTTCGACCCGCGGTTCCCACCGCGCCGGCAACGTTCCTCGCACCGGCTCCAGTGGCGACTGCCCCTGTAGCTGTGGGAGGAGGTTGTTCGGTAGTCACTGCGCCAGTTGTGAAGCCCGTCGAGACCTGGTCCTTGGTGGTGCGGGGCCGTAAGGGCCAAACTGCCAAGGATGTGGCCAGCAAGGTGGTGAGTGAGGTGGGGCCCACTTTAAGAGAGCGGGTCCATGAGATCAGGGCGCTTCGTGGTGGTGGCGTATTAATACGCACACCATCTGTAGCGGAGCGTGCGGGTATTGCCAAGAATACCAAGTTTGAGGAGGCTGGGCTCACCGTTACGGTGCCTGATAGCTCGGTAGTGCGGGTGGTCGTCCAAGGGGTCGACTCGAAGATCACTCATGACGAGTTCATGGGTGACGTCTTCGAGAAAAACCTCAAAGACAGGATCTCGCTCGAGGAGTTCAAGAGTGGTGTCCGGCTCACTAGTCGGCCATGGGATAGTTCCAAGAGCGGAACAACGAACGTTGTCTTGGAAGGGCGGGCTTCGGCCCTTGAGCCTTTGCTAGCATCGCGTCGTTGCTACGTGAAGTGGTTCTCATTCCGCGTACGACCGTTTGATCCGGTGCCAAGTTGTTTCAGGTGTTTGTCGTTTGATCACTACGTTAGGGAGTGCAGATGGAAAGAGAATGCCTGTTCTCGGTGTGGTCAACAGGGTCACTGTGCAAGGGATTGCGGTAACGCAATTCACTGCAGAAACTGCGCTTTCCAGGGGAGACCCTCGGCTCATCGTATGATGACTGAGGACTGTCCCATGTACAGCGTTATGTTGGCTAGAGCGAGGGCCAGACATTAAGTATGGGACACACAATTCTACAAATAAATTGTGGTAGGGCATTGTCGGCAATGTGCGAGGTAGGAGAGGTAATGGTAGAACGACAGTGTAGTTTTGCTCTCATTCAGGAACCTGCTAGTGGCCATGGTGTCATTACAGGTTTGCCTGCGAGTATGCGGGTCTTCGCTGATTTGAGACTTAACTCCGCGGTGGTCGTGAATGACGGTAACGTAGAGTGTACCGTAGTTTCTAGGACCGACTTGGGGGTTTGCGTGTGTGTAGAAGGGGGTTTCGGACGGATATTTTTGTGTAGTATTTACTGCAAGTTTTCTGAGCTTTTAGAGCCGTATTTGGCATATATGGACACGGTACTACTACTTGCGAGTAGTAACCCTCTCGTCCTAGGGATAGACGCTAACGCATCAAACCCGCTATGGTTTAGCAAAACACCCAGACTTTCGACTGGGTCGCAAAACCATTACCGGGGAGAGATGCTAAGTGAATGGATTGTTTCGGGCCACCTTCATGCCTTGAATGAGCCGAGTGAGCAGTACACTTTTGATAATGGTAGAGGAGTTAGCGATATAGATGTGACAATTGCGAATAGCGCAGCTTTGAGAACGTTTCAATTTAGTTGGAGGGTCAGACCGTCCGTAAGTGATCACAATTACATTGTAATTGATTTCACTTACGAACGGACTGAAGTTAGCAGCTTAGACATCGTGCGGTGGCGCACCAGGGATGTGAACTGGGATGTGTATGGAGAATTCATCGCAGCTGAGGCTAGCGAGATTCCGATAGAAGTCTTTCGTCGTAGGACCGTAGATGAGCAAGTTTCGTGTTTACGCGAAGTTGTTCATAGGGCTAACGACGATCTCCTTGAAAGGTGTCGCAAGAAAACTTTGAGAAGATTACGATGGTGGACACGTGAGTTGACACTCAAGCGGAGGGAAGTGCGCCGTCTCAGGAAACGTTTCCAGAGAGGCAAACGGAACGAAGCTAGTGATCTTGACCAGCTCAGATCAGCGTACAAAAGTTGCCTCAGCGATTACAAGGATATGCTTGTAAACGTGAAAGAGGAAGATTGGCGACAGTTTGTTGCCTGCCATAGGAATGATCCTTGGGGTCATGTGTATAGAATCTGCCTTGGCAGAGGTAGGAGGACAGATCTCTCCGGGTTGAAAGATGGCGATGCCATTCTTACTTCCTGGAGTGATTGCGTCAAGGTTTTGCTGCGGGAGTTCTTTCCGAGAGCGGAGGCAGTGGCCTCTTCTTCTTCTTCTGGGGAAGTTGAGACTGTTGCACCCGAGCTGGAAAGATCAGAGATCGCAGAAAGCATGGCGTTAGTTAAGTCGCGAAAGTCACCTGGTATGGATGGAATAGCTGGAGAGATGTGTAAAAGCGTCTGGAAGGCTATTCCGGAATACCTAGAGGCTTTGTATGGGCGGTGTGTACATGAGGGATATTTTCCACGCGAGTGGAAGGTAGCCCGCGTCATTGTACTCTTGAAGTCAATCGATAAGGACAGGAGTAATCCTCGTTCTTATCGGGGTATCAGTCTCTTACCAGTATTTGGAAAAGTACTGGAGAGGATTCTGGTGCAGAGACTAAATGAGAGAGTCGCTGACAGCATGTGCCGTTGGCAGTTCGGTTTCGTAAGGGGCCGAAGTGTCGAAGATGCCTGGGCGTACGTGAGGAGAACTGTTGTAGAGTGTACTCAGAAGTATCTTCTGGGTCTTTTCATCGACTTTAAAGGTGCGTTTGATTATCTGAGTTGGGCGAGCGTGGAAGAAAGACTAGCGGGGCTAGGGTGTCAGGAAGTAGCACTCTGGAGAAGTTACTTCTCTGACAGAAAAGCAGTGATAGTCGGGGCAAATAGTTCTGAGTGTGTTGACGTGGTCCGAGGATGTCCGCAGGGTTCCATTTGTGGACCGTTTGTGTGGAATCTGATGATGGACTTGCTTTTGCATGAGCTTGAGGCCGAATGCAAGATATGTGCTTACGCCGATGACTTGCTTATCATGGTCGAGGGTAGTTCTCGTTCCGAGTTGGAACAGGTATCCTCGGCTATGATGAGTATTGTCACTCGGTGGGGCGAGCGTGTAGGAGTTAGTTTATCGGTGGAAAAGACAGTGACCATGTTGCTGAAGGGTAGTTTCAAGTCCCATTTTCCAATCGTGCGTTTGAATGGTGGTGGCACAATCCGTTACTCCACGGAGGTGAAGTACCTCGGAGTCACCATGGGAGAAAGGATGAACTTTTTGCCTCATATAGGGAGACTTCGCGAGAAACTGACGAGCGTTGTAGGAAAGGTTAGGCGTGTTATGAGGAGTGAGTGGGGTCTGAGTCGTCAAGCAGTCAGGACCGTGTACAGGGGCCTTTTTGTTGCCATGGCAACATTTGGGTCTTCTGTTTGGTGCGAAACTGCTAGAAGCGTCTTCGGGCAACGTCGATTATTCTCTGTTCAGAGAGTAATGTTATTGGCATGTATGCCAGTATGTCGTACGGTGTCTACTGAGGCCCTACAAGTTTTGATGGGTGCCACTCCTCTTGATCTAGAGGTGATGCGTCGTAGCATGGACTTCAAAATCAAGAGGGGGTACGCACTGGGTGAGTCAGATTGGCTCATAGTTGGAGCAGAGAGCATGAGTAGAAGTGAGCGGCGGGCTCGGTTAGATGCGTTAGTCACATCTGAGTGGCAGGGCCGTTGGAATTCCAGTACCAACGGTCGAGTAACGTATAGATTTATACCGGATGTAGAATTCGTCGGGAAGAACCCTGAGTTTAGCTTCAACCTAAGCCTTGGTTTCATACTGACAGGTCACGGGTCGTTAAATGCATTCTTGCACAGAATGAGACTTGCGGATCGGGAGTCGTGTGATTGCGAAGCGCCAATCGAAGATTGGCTCCATGTTTTGTGCGAGTGTCCCCTTTACGGGGCTTTTAGGGATTTAGTCGGCATGGGTGTCACCAGATCCGGTGGTGAGTGGTGTGTGAGTAGTATGCTTCTGTCTCCGGATGCGTTGTGTGTGGCAACGCGGTTTGCCTCTCGTGTTTTCGCGAGTCGGCGCGCTAGGACGGTTTAGTTGTTGTTGTGGGTTTCACTGGTCTCTATCGGTGTCTCCCTTTTGTAGTGGTTAAACGTTTTTCGTGATCCTGGCTTTTTCAAGCTAGTTATTCAGCCGTTTAGGATCTCGTTGTCGGTACTGCTGAACCCTGCGAACACAGGGATTGCCAGTCCCGGACTTCGTCGGAGTCGAATTTGGAAGTGGATTAGCCGCGAGGTCTGACCAGAGGCCTGTTTCAGGTACCGTGTGCTGTTTGGGATTGACACGTGGAAGGTCTCGAACTCGTGCCCTTTCAGTTTGTGTCTTGTTGTTGTTGACCCACGGGGGCATCATCGGGCGAAGCCTGAAGATTGGCTGCCGGTCGCTGTTATTGACCGGAAGAGGTGGAAACAGCCTTGCTCCCACGGTGAGAAAGCTGCAGCCGTCTGACTGTAGTTATTAGACCGTTTAAATTGCAATTTTAGCATTTAAATGGCAATGTCACGTGATGTTGTTGTTGGTGTTGATTTTGTATAATTGTTTCACGATTGATGCTTTTGTCGCCGGGGGTGACCAGTCCCCTACTTAGTACAAAGTAAAAACTGGGAGCAGCTTCACTGCGAAACTCGGACCAGAGAGTATGCCTATCTGGTAGCACGGGTGTGGTTGGCCCCCTTGTGGGAGATCGTGCTGGCTGTGGTTGCCACCAAAATCGCTGGTAGAGGCTATGTAGTTGCCTTGTATATCAGTTACTTGTAACGAAGTATGCTAGGCAGGTGCATATCCTCGAAATATGGGATCCGTGGCCCTTATCACGGAAGAGGTTTGGATAGTACCTCACTCTTACCAAGGAGGAGTAGCTCATGTACAGAGAGTTTACTCAATTGGTAGCTCGTGGACGGAAGAAAGAAGTCGCGCTGGCGGATATGCGAATACGGGGCGTTTGTTCTCCCACGTAATCGTGTATACCAATGGTGTAAGGCTTCCTATTCCTGATCTCTTGGCTGCCCCTCTATGCGGGGTAGCACGGATATCTCACGGGCGGCGCTAACAGTCGTATCAAACATGTTCTTGGTGGGGCGGTGCTCACCTGTGGTTAAGGACTTCACGTCGAGAATCACATTAAATCACGCGGACTCTGTCCCTATCTACTATCTAGCGAAACCACAGCCAAGGGAACGGGCTTGGAATAATTAGTGGGGAAAGAAGACCCTGTTGAGCTTGACTCTAATCTGGCAGTGTAAGGAGACATAAGAGGTGTAGAATAAGTGGGAGATATTGATCCTTGTGTTCTTTATCGACAATGAAATACCACTACTCTTATTGTTTCCTTACTTACTTGATTAAGTGGAACGTGTATCTTTTCTTAGCCATTATACGGATATATTTATATATCTTATGGTATTGGGTTTTGATGCAAGCTTCTTGATCAAAGTACTATGAGTTTGTTATATAATCGTAAACAAACTTTAACGAGATGATGGCATTTCGGTGTTATTGTCAATATTTGAAGTTTGGTATAACTCCTAATACTCAGGTATGATCCAATTCAAGGACATTTCCAGGTAGGGAGTTTGACTGGGGCGGTACATCTCTCAAATAATAACGGAGGTGTCCCAAGGCCAGCTCAGTGCGGACAGAAACCACACATAGAGCAAAAGGGCAAATGCTGACTTGATCTCGGTGTTCAGTACACACAGGGACAGCAAAAGCTCGGCCTATCGATCCTTTTGGTTTAAGGAGTTTTTAACAAGAGGTGTCAGAAAAGTTACCACAGGGATAACTGGCTTGTGGCGGCCAAGCGTTCATAGCGACGTCGCTTTTTGATCCTTCGATGTCGGCTCTTCCTATCATTGTGAAGCAAAATTCACCAAGCGTTGGATTGTTCACCCATGCAAGGGAACGTGAGCTGGGTTTAGACCGTCGTGAGACAGGTTAGTTTTACCCTTCTAATGACAAAACGTTGTTGCGACAGCATTCCTGCGTAGTACGAGAGGAACCGCAGGTACGGACCAATGGCACAATACTTGTTCGAGCGAACAGTGGTATGACGCTACGTCCGTTGGATTATGCCTGAACGCCTCTAAGGTCGTATCCGAGCTGGACTGCAATGATAATTTTGGGGTAATTGCATTGTATGGCCATTAAACCATTTAAAGTTTATTTCTGATAAACGACAATGGATGTGATGCCAATGATATTTGTAACATAGCAAATGCAGGAGGATTCTATCACCTGTATGTCCGTTAGTTGCTTATAAAAACATTATTTAATACAATGACAATGCCTAGAATCAATTGTAAACGACTTTTATGACAGGCAAGGTGTTGTAAGTGGTAGAGCAGCTGCCATACTGCGATCCACTGAAGCTCATCCTTAGCTTGACGATTCGATATTCATGAATATACAAAACACACAAATTTCATTATAAGTGTAAAAACTTAAATGATTGTTTTGTATATTTTATGCATAAATATCGTTTCATATATAAATATTTATAAAACATTACTACTATGTTACATACAGCGATTTGATGAATATTGCAAGAAACATGTAAAAGTGGCTCTTAATATGCATTATATGAAATAGTATATAGTAGCTAGTAGTGTTTTAATCTAAAAGAAATAACTTGATAGTATAAATTCAAATATCTGACCGTACCTGTTGGTTTGTCCCATTATAAGGACACTAGCTTCTTAAGTGGACAAATTGCGTCTAGGTCTGTGATGCCCTTAGATGTCCTGGGCTGCACGCGCGCTGCAATGAAAGTAGAAAGTGTAAAAACTTAAATGAATTGTTTTGTATATTTTATGCATAAATATATAAGCCTTATCTCAAAAAATCAAAAAAAAAAAATGAAAGTAATTTTTTTTCATCAAAAATAAGCTAGAAACGCGGAAAAATCTTTTTTTTACAAAATCTTTACACGATGCCATTTTTAGCTGCCATTTTTAACAATTCTCTTTTGAAATTGCAGCGCAAATCTTCGTGACTTTACACGTTGCCATCTCATGATATTAGTGCTTGCCATTTTTTCTGACATTTCTCTTTAGTGAGTGTTCTTGTATGTGTTGGTCATTTTTGTAAGCGGTCAAATTTTGTTCTACATAATTCTAATAAAATGTCTGGTCCATATTTTCTTTATTATTTTTAATTAATTTTTTTGTTTAACTTTATTTTTTTTAACTTCTGTTAAATTATTTCAACACACGAAAAAGTAGAATGAAAGAAACAGTAACATCAAATGTCAAAATCATAACAAATGCGGAAAGAGCACAAAGAGAATGCAATAAAATTGCATGAAACCCAGTGCGGTGGCACTTCATGCCATTTTTTCCTCCATTCTTGCTTCTCTACACCCCTTATCAACAAACGCAAATTGCATGGTTAAAAAATGGCATCGTGTAAAGGCTGTGTAACTCATATTGAAAATAATTTCATTGATTTTGTTCATATATTAGAAAGAAAAAAATGCATCCCAAAAAAAAAATTTTTTTTTCAAAAATGCCGACGGCAAAACACAAAAATTTAAATTTTTATCACATTATGTGGGTAATATGGTAAAAGCGTCTAAATTTTTTTTTCATTCCATTAGTTATTAATTAAATTCATTACATCATCACATATAAAAAAGAAAAGGAAAATTTTTTATGCCCAATTTTATCATTTCCTCATAAATTTTTTTTTCAGTCATTTTACAAGTAAATTTATTCCAAAATGTGAAAATAAATTAATTATGAATATATATTTTTCTTTTTCAGCCCACTCTTGTGAAAAAATAAATGGAATGGCCCACCCTTGTGAAAAAATAAAAATTTTAGTACTAGAACCGTTTGTATGGGATCTTTAAAGTCAAAAAACAACATATAAGAGGTACAAAAATGTTATTTTTTTAATGCAATATTATAGTCTATATTAATATTTATGTACTTGGAAAAAAAAATTGAACTTTTCGCTCTTAAACTTTCAGAAAAAGAATATTTTCAGAATCTGCTTTTAGCATCCGGCTTACTATGCTTTCCCGAATGGTATAGCAGATACCGTAATCGAGCCAAACAGAAAAGCAATGATACAAACATCAACGATGAAATGGTTCATTCGAATTCGTTTACTGTCGATGGTGGTGGTTTTGAATGTTCAGCCATCGCTAGTGTTTGTACTGGGCTTGTGTGTTTTTGTATGGGAACACTCGCAATGAATGGTCGGTCGATGTTTAAAACATCGAGAGTGTTTGGGTGATGTGAAATCCAAACATCGACGATGAAATGATTAAGCAAAGCAACGTTACTCGAGTGTGCGTACATATAGCTGTTATAGGCTGATGGGTATGTGCTATGGTATATGAAAAAAGGCAAAAATTGAAAAAATGAAAAAAAT
>OZ008368.1:172451273-172478773 GCA_963931995.1 Phaonia tiefii | reverse complement strand
ATAAAACTAAAAAAATATATATTATGTGTACAACATACACATACATATATATTAAAATAAAACTAACTATAAGCAATTACAGTTGTACTTGTATGAAATGTTTAACATTTTAATATAAGTTAATGTTCTATTATAAAGCTTGCATCGCAAGTTTGTTTTAGGACTAAGACATTCGCAACATACTTTGTTTAGTTTTTAAAACAAAATTATTGAAGAAATTGATATATGCCAATTTACTTTGGTGTATTTTTGATTTCTTTCAATAAAAACATTTACGACAAGTATATACAAGAAAAAAAAAAGATATCACTCTAAGCGGTGGATCACTCGGCTCATGGGTCGATGAAGAACGCAGCAAACTGTGCGTCATCGTGTGAACTGCAGGACACATGAACATCGACATTTTGAACGCATATCGCAGTCCATGCTGTATGGTACTTTAATTAATTTTGAAGTGCTGCTTGGACTACATATGGTTGAGGGTTGTAAGACTATGCTAAATAAGTTGCTTACAGTATGGATAGGGTATTAATTTACTCAATTTAGTAAGCACATATTATATTATTGATTACAATTTTTTGTTTGTATTCATAATATTAAGAAGCAAGATAGAAAACCTCATTGAAAGAATTCGAGTATTTTTAAAATACAAATTTTCTTTTCATTGATTGAGGAAAGTCTAGCATAAAAGATTTTATGATCTAGAATTGTCTCTTTATCAATTGAAAAAATATATGAAAATTATAAATTTATAAAACGAAAGAATTTGTTTCACCTAAAATGTGTTGTATTAATTCTATCTTATGAAATAATAATATATGTTAAACAACCTCAACTCATATGGGACTACCCCCTGAATTTAAGCATATTAATGAGGGGAGGAAAAGAAACTAACAAGGATTTTCTTAGTAGCGGCGAGCGAAAAGAAATCAGTTCAGCACTAAGTCACTTTGTCTTTATGGCAAATGTGAGATGCAGTGTATGGAATGTTCAATTTCTAGTATGAGAAATTAACGATTTAAGTCCTTCTTAAATGAGGCCATTTACCCATAGAGGGTGCGAGGCCCGTATAACGTTAATGATTACTAGAGAACATTTCCAAAGAGTCGTGTTGCTTGATAGTGCAGCACTAAGTGGGTGGTAAACTCCATCTAAAACTAAATATAACCATGAGACCGATAGTAAACAAGTACCGTGAGGGAAAGTTGAAAAGAACTCTGAATAGAGAGTTAAATAGTACGTGAAACTGCTTAGAGGTTAAGCCCGATGAACCTGAATATCCATTATGGAAAATTCATCATTATGATTGTGATATGAATAATATTATAATAATGGTGTGCATTTTTTCCATATAAGGACATTGTAATCTATTAATATGAAATATATTTATCATAAGATCGATGGCTTTAGTTTATTCAAATTATTTTGCTTGCGATTTAACATAGAATAAATGCTGTTGATTTGATAAAGTGTTGATAGATTTAATATATATAGTGCTTGAATATTTATATTCTATAATAGCATGGTAATCATTGATTTCTGTGTTTATTATATGCACTTATATGATTAACAATGCGCAAGATTCAGGATACCTTCGGGACCCGTCTTGAAACACGGACCAAGGAGTCTAACATATTTGCAAGTTATTGGGAATTAAAAACCTAATAGCGAAATTAACATAACTTTAATGGGATTAGTTTTTAGTCTATTTATAGTCTATTAATTCAATCCCGGGGCGTTCTATCAATTATGTATTTTGATATTTATATCATTTATACCTCTAATTAGAGCGTACCTTGAGCATATATGCTGTGACCCGAAAGATGGTGAACTATACTTGATCAGGTTGAAGTCAGGGGAAACCCTGATGGAAGACCGAAACAGTTCTGACGTGCAAATCGATTGTCAGAATTGAGTATAGGGGCGAAAGACCAATCGAACCATCTAGTAGCTGGTTCCCTCCGAAGTTTCCCTCAGGATAGCTGGTGCATTTAAAAATTATGTAAAATAATCTTATCTGGTAAAGCGAATGATTAGAGGCCTTAGGGTCGAAACGACCTTAACCTATTCTCAAACTTTAAATGGGTAAGAACCTCACCTTACTTGGTATGAAGGTTGTGGTTGTGATATAATGTGCCCAGTGGGCCACTTTTGGTAAGCAGAACTGGCGCTGTGGGATGAACCAAACGTAATGTTACGGTGCCCAAATTGACAACTCATGCAGATACCATGAAAGGCGTTGGTTGCTTAAAACAGCAGGACGGTGGACATGGAAGTCGTAATCCGCTAAGGAGTGTGTAATAACTCACCTGCCGAAGCAACTAGCCCTTAAAATGGATGGCGCTTAAGTTGTATACCTATACATTACCGCTAAAGTAAATGGCTTATGTTCAATTTCGGTTGGATTAATAAACTTTGAAACTTTAGTGAGTAGGAGGGTACAATGGTGTGCATAGAAGTGTTTGGCGTAAGCCTGCATGGAGCCGCCATTGGTACAGATCTTGGTGGTAGTAGCAAATAATCGAATGAGACCTTGGAGGACTGAAGTGGAGAAGGGTTTCGTGTGAACAGTGGTTGATCACGAGTTAGTCGGTCCTAAGTTCAAGGCGAAAGCCGAACATTTTCAAGTTATAATTAAACAAACAAAAAATGAATTTACTTTCATATTTTATATTTGTAATTAAACACTTGAATTTTTTTGAACGAAAGGGAATACGGTTCCAATTCCGTAACCTGTTGAGTATCCGTTTGTTATTAAATATGGGCCTTGTGCTCATCCTGGCAACAGGAACGACCATAAAGAAGCCGTCGAGAGATATCGGAAGAGTTTTCTTTTCTGTTTTATAGTCGTACTACCATGGAAGTCTTTCGAAGAGAGATATGGTAGATGGACTAGAAGAGCATGACATTTACTGTTGTGTCGATATTTTCTCCTCGGACCTTGAAAATTTATGGTGGGGTCACGCAAACTTCTCAACAGGCCGTACCAATATCCGCAGCTGGTCTCCAAGGTGAAGAGTCTCTAGTCGATAGAATAATGTAGGTAAGGGAAGTCGGCAAATTAGATCCGTAACTTCGGGATAAGGATTGGCTCTGAAGATTGAGATAGTCGGGCTTGATTGGGAAGCAATAACATGGTTTATGTACTCGTTCTGGGTAAATAGAGATTTTCGAATCTTGTTCCTCGGATAGTAGTTACGTAACCAATTGTGGAACTTTCTTGCTAAAATTTCTAGGGGATTATCGCAAGATATATTCTCTTTAAATTATAACGACTATCAATTAACAATCAATTCAGAACTGGCACGGACTTGGGGAATCCGACTGTCTAATTAAAACAAAGCATTGTGATGGCCCTAACGGGTGTTGACACAATGTGATTTCTGCCCAGTGCTCTGAATGTCAAAGTGAAGAAATTCAAGTAAGCGCGGGTAAACGGCGGGAGTAACTATGACTCTCTTAACTCTTTTGGGAGTCAAGATGAAAGAGCCTTCTGTTCTGATTCATGTGCCTATGACTGTCCTCCTCGTGGAGACTCCCGGGCAACGTCAATCTTCGGATTGGCGGCTAATAGTCAAGGTTTTTACAGTTCCTTGGGGTTGCCACCCCCTCCGAACTTATATAACTGGTACAAGTATAAGAAACGAAAATGAAAATAATATCCCTCGAGTCTCTGCTCGGGGGTCCAGTATATCTAACCGTGGCTCTCTAGTTAACTCTCGGAATGGACGGACGCGTTCCAGTAGGAATGTCGCAATTAATAATGGGCAAACAAACACATCATCAAATTCCTTGGCAACTGGGGAAAGTAGTGCCCCAGTTGCTCAAGTTACGAACACACACATTCTACCATTTAGCAACACTACTAATCCATTGCCCATTGCGGCTAACACAAATTCGAGCATTAATGCTCAAAATTCTAACCATACAGTTACCGCCGCCCCGGTTTCTGAGAATGAAATAAATTCAAATTCAAATTCTAACCAAATCTCTTCTTATCATTGTGACACTTGTGGACGCTCTTTTACGACCCTTTCGGGTCGGGGGCTCCACATGAAAAGAGCACACCCTGATGAGTTTGACCGGATTAACCTCCGGTTGGATGTGAAGGCACGCTGGAATGACGAAGAAATGTCTTTATTAGCGAGTATTGAAGCCCAACTCACCTTTAATGGTGGGGAAAGGTTTATGAACAAGGCTTTGCATGCTAAGTTCATACATCGTTCGGTTGAAGCAATCAAGGGAACTAGGCGTAAAGATATTTATAAGGTTAAGTTTCAAACCTATCTTGATCGCCTGATTGCTTCAGCTAATGAACCACAAGTAAGGAACGTGTCAATACAAAGCGAACGGGAATTGTCTTCCGAGGAGTCCGCGGGGCCGGTTCAGTATCCTTCATTAGAGGGAGAAAGACCGGTCTTACATGAACTAACTCCTTCCTTTGAAGGAGTAGAAGTTCAACCCGAATCGTTGGTCGCGCCTTCGCAAGAAGCCGACCCGATTCAAACCTTTTTGGTCAGTCTAGGTGAGGTTGACTGCAGATCGTATAGTGCTTCCTTTATCAACTCCATTGTACGTGATGTCCATGGGGGCGATAAAGACTATGTCTTAAACAGATTGTCTAGTTACATTGATGAGATATTCCCACCCAATCTCAGGACTAGGCAATCGACCAGAACACGGCTGGTTACTCCGAGGTTTGCAAATAGGCGCGCCCGGAGGAGACATGAGTACGCCACTGTTCAGAGGAACTGGCGGAAGCACAACGGTCGTTGCATTAAATCGATCCTAGACGGCACCGAGAGCTCTTCTCAACCGCCAAGAAACGTAATGGAACCATTTTGGCGAAACGTATTTGAGCAAACAAGTGATACGGCTCCACCGTTAGACGATCTCAAAGGGTCAGTAAAGGGGGAAATTTGGCTTCCGATATCAGTTTCTGATATTCGGTCGACCAAACCCTCCTTGTCCACATCACCCGGATACGACGGGGTTACAGCTAGGCAAATTCGCGCAGTACCCGAAGAGGTACTGGTCCGCTTAATGAATTTAGTGCTGTGGTGTGGAGCGGTACCGAGACGTCTACGTGTGGCGAAGACTATCTTCATTCCAAAGAAGCACAAGTCCTCGCTTCCTGAAGATTTTCGACCCATCACTATGCCATCAATACTAGTCAGATGGATTCATTCAATTCTGGCAAAGAGAATCTCAAAGTGCATTGATTTCGAACGCACCCAAAAAGGTTTTATGCCCACTGATGGGTGTGCTGATAATACAACTATGATCGATCTGTTACTCAGGAATAACCACCAGAATTATACCTCATGCTACATTGCGGTACTAGACGTCAGTAAAGCATTTGATTCCGTCTCTCATGGAGCAATCCTGGGGACATTAGAATCGTATGGTCTACCGCCAGGCCTAATTAGTTATGTCAAAAATATGTACTCTGATTCTTCAGTCTTCCTCTCAGGTGATAAATGGGTTTCTGAGGATGTAGTCCACCCTGGCAGGGGGGTGAAACAGGGAGATCCTCTCTCCCCGATCCTTTTCAACATGATTATGGACCGACTCATCCGAAGATTTACCCCTGAGATAGGCTGTCGAATCGGAAACCATATGACTAATAACGCCGCCTATGCTGACGACCTAGTCATCTGGGCTTCCACCCCTCTCGGTCTCCAAAAATTGATAGACATAACAACTGACTTTCTCCAATTGTGTGGGCTTTCTCTGAACAGTTCAAAGTGTCAATCTGTGTCCATTAAGGGACAACCTAAACAGAAACGCACCGTAATTGAACAGAGGAGCTTCACAATTGGTAGTCATGTTATGCCTTCTCTTAAAAGGACCGATGAGTGGAAATACCTAGGTGTGACTTTCACCGCAGATGGCAGAACTAAGGTTAATTTGGTGGAAGACCTCACTGAGAAGCTTGACCGATTGGTTAAGGCACCCTTGAAACCGCAACAACGTCTGTATGCTCTTAGGACTGTTTTGATTCCACAACTCTATCATGTCGCTTCCCTCGGGAACGTCATGTTAGGGTGTCTTAACAAGACCGACAAATTAATAAGAGCACGCGTGCGCCACTGGCTGGGCTTGCCAGATGATGTCCCTACCGCGTACTACCACGCTTCCGTGGCAGATGGCGGTTTGGGCATTGTCGCACTTCGGTGGCAAGCGCCTCTGATGAGATATAAGCGTCTGCTCAATCTACAGTTACCACTTCCAGGTGGTGTAGTGACGGCAGACACTTTTATAGCATCAGAGGTAGCAAAGGTAGAACGGCGTTTACATGCTGGTTCGATTAATATACGACATGGTGATCATCTAAGGAAGGTTTGGGCTGATCGCCTTTACGCATCAATTGATGGGCGTGATCTCCGGCTTGCTGGGGATCACAAACAAGCTCATCGCTGGGTAAGAGAACCTACTAGACTTTTGTCTGGTAGGGACTTTGTGAATATCTCAAAGTTACGTATTAACGCTCTCCCAACCAGGTCCCGGTCCTCCCGAGGGAGGCCAGAGATGGACAGACGATGCCGTAAAGGTTGTGACGCCATTGAAACCCTCAACCATGTCGAACAAGTCTGCAATAACACCAAAGCAGACCGAACCTATAGGCATGACAGCGTGGTCATATTCCTAAATAGGGCGTTGACAAAACGTGGATACGCAACGCACCTTGAGGAAACATTCCATACAGACGAAGGTGATAGGAAGCCTGACCTTATAGCGGTCAAAGGGAGTGAGGTCTTTGTGCTTGATGTACAGATCGTATCAAGCGAAAGAAATAATATATATGTTCACAATGAGAAGATGAGAAAATACAAAACCCCGGGCATGGTTAGAGCCCTAAATGATAAGTTCGCAACCAATAGGTTGCATTTTTGTGCAATCACCATATCCTGGAGAGGGATATGGTGTAAAAGTTCAGTGTCTGTGCTGAAAAATATGGGACTAATTAGGAATAATGATTCGATGCTAATTAGCATGAATGGATTAACGAGATTCCTACTGTCCCTATCTACTCATTGGTTTGTGAGCATTCGTTGCGATCAGACGTGTTTGCGGATAGTCAGTGGTAGAGTTTTCTATAGTGGTTATCAGTGCGAGAGTATTAGTGAGTTTGTGTGCGGTAACAGGTTTGTACACAGCATCGTTGCTGTGTTCGTTGTTGTTGTGCAAGAACGGTAACTTGTTTACAACTTTGGTTCGCCAAATTGTAAACAAGTGGTTATAGTGCTCGTTAGAGTACATTTTGTTGCTAGTAAGTAACAGCAATTCGGGTAAGTGTTTACTTTGAATTTATTACTTGACTAGTTGTTGTTGTGGGATGGTTAAGCGCCGTAAGCGGCGGGGCCAGACTGGTAGTGGCGGCAGCGCTGCTGGCATGTCTGGTTCGATGACGGATGGTGAGTCATCGACGTCCTCAGCCGTGCCCAAACGGGTTCTGCTGGGGTCGCCAGAAGGTAAGGCTAGATCAAAGCCGGTTGACGCCGACTTTGATAGTAGTGCAGGAGCTGGTGGAGTGCCTAAGGGCAGTCCGAAGAGGGGTGCTAGTAGTGCCCAGGCAGGTACTGAAGGGGGCGCTGGTAGTAGCAGCGCCAAGTTGGTTGCTGGCACCAGTGGTGTCAAGGATTTGGCTCAGGAGATGAGGTCTACTATTAGTAGGGTAGGTGAGGTACTGCGTGCTGCTGGTACGCCGAAAGGTGTGTCGTTGGGTCAGCTGCCGAGTGTACCGGTTGGTACGGCAGCCCCTGCCAGCAGCGATGGTGGTCGCGGCCGTAGCCGCGTAGGTCCCAGTGGACTGGGTGACGTCGGTGCCGCTGTAGAGCGGACACAGGCGGTCACCCGTAGGTTGGTCTCCGATTTAATGGAGGCCAATGTTAGTAAGGAGTTGGTTGCGAGGGTCCTCGGTTACTCTTCGGAGTACGAGGCACTCGTGGTAGGTCTGCTGGCTCAAAACGAGCGCCTTCGGGGCCGTCTTGACGCCAAGCCCAGGGAGAGCAGTAGGAGTGCCGTTCGACCCGCGGTTCCCACCGCGCCGGCAACGTTCCTCGCACCGGCTCCAGTGGCGACTGCCCCTGTAGCTGTGGGAGGAGGTTGTTCGGTAGTCACTGCGCCAGTTGTGAAGCCCGTCGAGACCTGGTCCTTGGTGGTGCGGGGCCGTAAGGGCCAAACTGCCAAGGATGTGGCCAGCAAGGTGGTGAGTGAGGTGGGGCCCACTTTAAGAGAGCGGGTCCATGAGATTAGGGCGCTTCGTGGTGGTGGCGTATTAATACGCACACCATCTGTAGCGGAGCGTGCGGGTATCGCTAAGAATACCAAGTTTGAGGAGGCTGGGCTCACCGTTACGGTGCCTGATAGCTCGGTTGTGCGAGTTGTTGTCCAAGGGGTCGACTCGAAGATCACCCATGACGAGTTCATGGGTGATGTCTTCGAGAAAAACCTCAAAGACAGGATCTCGCTCGAGGAGTTCAAGAGTGGTGTCCGGCTCACTAGTCGGCCATGGGATAGTTCCAAGAGCGGAACAACGAACGTTGTCTTGGAAGGGAGGGCTTCGGCCCTTGAGCCTTTGCTAGCATCGCGTCGTTGCTACGTGAAGTGGTTCTCATTCCGCGTACGACCGTTTGATCCGGTGCCAAGTTGTTTCAGGTGTTTGTCGTTTGATCACTACGTTAGGGAGTGCAGATGGAAAGAGAATGCCTGTTCTCGGTGTGGTCAACAGGGTCACTGTGCAAGGGATTGCGGTAACGCAATTCACTGCAGAAACTGCGCTTTCCAGGGGAGACCCTCGGCTCATCGTATGATGACTGAGGACTGTCCCATGTACAGCGTTATGTTGGCTAGAGCGAGGGCCAGACATTAAGTATGGGACACACAATTCTACAAATAAATTGTGGTAGGGCAATGTCGGCAATGTGCGAGGTAGGAGAGGTAATGGTAGAACGACAGTGTAGTTTTGCTCTCATTCAGGAACCTGCTAGTGGCCATGGTGTCATTACAGGTTTGCCTGCGAGTATGCGGGTCTTCGCTGATTTGAGACTTAACTCCGCGGTGGTCGTGAATGACGGTAACGTAGAGTGTACCGTAGTTTCTAGGACCGACTTGGGGGTTTGCGTGTGTGTAGAAGGGGGTTTCGGACGGATATTTTTGTGTAGTATTTACTGCAAGTTTTCTGAGCCTTTAGAGCCGTATTTGGCATATATGGACACGGTACTACTACTTGCGAGTAGTAACCCTCTCGTCCTAGGGATAGACGCTAACGCATCAAACCCGCTATGGTTTAGCAAAACACCCAGACTTTCGACTGGGTCGCAAAACCATTACCGGGGAGAGATGCTAAGTGAATGGATTGTTTCGGGCCACCTTCATGCCTTGAATGAGCCGAGTGAGCAGTACACTTTTGATAATGGTAGAGGAGTTAGCGATATAGATGTGACGATTGCGAATAGCGCAGCTTTGAGAACGTTTCAGTTTAGTTGGAGGGTCAGACCGTCCGTAAGTGATCACAATTACATTGTAATTGATTTCACTTACGAACGGACTGAAGTTAGCAGCTTAGACATCGTGCGGTGGCGCACCAGGGATGTGAACTGGGATGTGTATGGAGAATTCATCGCAGCTGAGGCTAGCGAGATTCCAATAGAAGTCTTTCGTCGTAGGACCGTAGATGAGCAAGTTTCGTGTTTACGCGAAGTTGTTCATAGGGCTAACGACGATCTCCTTGAAAGGTGTCGCAAGAAAACTTTGAGAAGATTACGATGGTGGACACGTGAGTTGACACTCAAGCGGAGGGAAGTGCGCCGTCTCAGGAAACGTTTCCAGAGAGGCAAACGGAACGAAGCTAGTGATCTTGACCAGCTCAGATCGGCGTACAAAAGTTGCCTCAGCGATTACAAGGATATGCTTGTAAACGTGAAAGAGGAAGATTGGCGACAGTTTGTTGCCTGCCATAGGAATGATCCTTGGGGTCATGTGTATAGAATCTGCCTTGGCAGAGGTAGGAGGACAGATCTCTCCGGGTTGAAAGATGGCGATGCCATTCTTACTTCCTGGAGTGATTGCGTCAAGGTTTTACTGCGGGAGTTGTTTCCGAGAGCGGAGGCAGTGGCCTCTTCTTCTTCTTCTGGAGAAGTTGAGACTGTTGCACCCGAGCTGGAAAGATCAGAGATCGCAGAAAGCATGGCGTTAGTTAAGTCGCGAAAGTCACCTGGTATGGATGGAATAGCTGGAGAGATGTGTAAAAGCGTCTGGAAGGCTATTCCGGAATACCTAGAGGCTTTGTATGGGCGGTGTGTACATGAGGGATATTTTCCACGCGAGTGGAAGGTAGCCCGTGTCATTGTACTCTTGAAGTCAATCGATAAGGACAGGAGTAATCCTCGTTCTTATCGGGGTATCAGTCTCTTACCAGTATTTGGAAAAGTACTGGAGAGGATTCTGGTGCAGAGACTGAATGAGAGAGTCGCTGACAGCATGTGCCGTTGGCAGTTCGGTTTCGTAAGGGGCCGAAGTGTCGAAGATGCCTGGGCGCACGTGAGGAGAACTGTTGTAGAGTGTACTCAGAAGTATCTTCTGGGTCTTTTCATCGACTTTAAAGGTGCGTTTGATTATCTGAGTTGGGCGAGCGTGGAAGAAAGACTAGCGGGGCTAGGGTGTCAGGAAGTAGCACTCTGGAGAAGTTACTTCTCTGACAGAAAAGCAGTGATAGTCGGGGCAAATAGTTCTGAGTGTGTTGATGTGGTCCGAGGATGTCCACAGGGTTCCATTTGTGGGCCGTTTGTGTGGAATCTGATGATGGACTTGCTTTTGCATGAGCTTGAGGCCGAATGCAAGATATGTGCTTACGCTGATGACTTGCTTATCATGGTCGAGGGTAGTTCTCGTTCCGAGTTGGAACAGGTATCCTCGGCTATGATGAGTATTGTCACTCGGTGGGGCGAGCGTGTAGGAGTTAGTTTATCGGTGGAAAAGACAGTGACCATGTTGCTGAAGGGTAGTTTCAAGTCCCATTTTCCAATCGTGCGTTTGAATGGTGGTGGCACAATCCGTTACTCCACGGAGGTGAAGTACCTCGGAGTCACCATGGGAGAAAGGATGAACTTTTTGCCTCATATAGGGAGACTTCGCGAGAAACTGACGAGCGTTGTAGGAAAGGTTAGGCGTGTTATGAGGAGTGAGTGGGGTCTGAGTCGTCAAGCAGTCAGGACCGTGTACAGGGGCCTTTTTGTTGCCATGGCAACATTTGGGTCTTCTGTTTGGTGCGAAACTGCTAGAAGCGTCTTCGGGCAACGTCGATTATTCTCTGTTCAGAGAGTAATGTTATTGGCATATATGCCAGTATGTCGTACGGTGTCTACAGAGGCCCTACAAGTTTTGATGGGTGCCACTCCTCTTGATCTAGAGGTGATGCGTCGTAGCATGGACTTCAAAATCAAGAGGGGGTACGCACTGGGTGAGTCAGATTGGCTCATAGTTGGAGCAGAGAGCATGAGTAGAAGTGAGCGGCGGGCTCGGTTAGATGCGTTAGTCACATCTGAGTGGCAGGGCCGTTGGAATTCCAGTACCAACGGTCGAGTAACGTATAGATTTATACCGGATGTAGAATTCGTCGGGAAGAACCCTGAGTTTAGCTTCAACCTAAGCCTTGGTTTCATACTGACAGGTCACGGGTCGTTAAATGCATTCTTGCACAGAATGAGACTTGCGGATCGGGAGTCGTGTGATTGCGAAGCGCCAATCGAAGATTGGCTCCATGTTTTGTGCGAGTGTCCCCTTTACGGGGCTTTTAGGGATTTAGTCGGCATGGGTGTCACCAGATCCGGTGGTGAGTGGTGTGTGAGTAGTATGCTTCTGTCTCCGGATGCGTTGTGTGTGGCAACGCGGTTTGCCTCTCGTGTTTTCGCGAGTCGGCGTGCTAGGACGGTTTAGTTGTTGTTGTGGGTTTCACTGGTCTCTATCGGTGTCTCCCTTTTGTAGTGGTTAAACGTTTTTCGTGATCCTGGCTTTTTCAAGCTAGTTATTCAGCCGTTTAGGATCTCGTTGTCGGTACTGCTGAACCCTGCGAACACAGGGATTGCCAGTCCCGGACTTCGTCGGAGTCGAATTTGGAAGTGGATTAGCCGCGAGGTCTGACCAGAGGCCTGTTTCTGGTACCGTGTGCTGTTTGGGATTGACACGTGGAAGGTCTCGAACTCGTGCCCTTTCAGTTTGTGTCTTGTTGTTGTTGACCCACGGGGGCATCATCGGGCGAAGCCTGAAGATTGGCTGCCGGTCGCTGTTATTGACCGGAAGAGGTGGAAACAGCCTTGCTCCCACGGTGAGAAAGCTGCAGCCGTCTGACTGTAGTTATTAGACCGTTTAAATTGCAATTTTAGCATTTAAATGGCAATGTCACGTGATGTTGTTGTTGGTGTTGATTTTGTATAATTGTTTCACGATTGATGCTTTTGTCGCCGGGGGTGACCAGTCCCCTACTTAGTACAAAGTAAAAACTGGGAGCAGCTTCACTGCGAAACTCGGACCAGAGAGTATGCCTATCTGGTAGCACGGGTGTGGTTGGCCCCCTTGTGGGAGATCGTGCTGGCTGTGGTTGCCACCAAAATCGCTGGTAGAGGCTATGTAGTTGCCTTGTATATCAGTTACTTGTAACGAAGTATGCTAGGCAGGTGCATATCCTCGAAATATGGGATCCGTGGCCCTTATCACGGAAGAGGTTTGGATAGTACCTCACTCTTACCAAGGAGGAGTAGCTCGTGTACAGAGAGTTTACTCAATTGGTAGCTCGTGGACGGAAGAAAGAAGTCGCGCTGGCGGATATGCGAATACGGGGCGTTTGTTCTCCCACGTAATCGTGTATACCAATGGTGTAAGGCTTCCTATTCCTGATCTCTTGGCTGCCCCTCTATGCGGGGTAGCACGGATATCTCACGGCGGCGCTAACAGTCGTATCAAACATGTTCTTGGTGGGGCGGTGCTCACCTGTGGTTAAGGACTTCACGTCGAGAATCACATTAAATCACGCGGACTCTGTCCCTATCTACTATCTAGCGAAACCACAGCCAAGGGAACGGGACTTGGACGCTATGGGGGTTACATATACTGGAACGGACTTGGACGTTAGTAGGACGTTGACAGATAGACTTACGATGGACAGAATTAGTGTGTTTGCTCGTGTTGCGTTTGGTAGAAGGAGGGAGCGGATGTGATGTGTGAATGGGTGAGTGTGTGTATGAATGTGTGTGTGTGTGTATGTGGTAGATATGTGTGTGTGTTTGTAGTTAGTTTTGTTGTATGTTTGTATTTGTTAGTAGTTAGATTTGTTGTATGTTTGTGTTGTGGGGTCACCAGTCCCCGAACCGTTTGGGGTTCAACTGGTAGTAGTTTCGGCTACGAGGTCTGACCAGAGACCTAATTCTGGTACCACGGGAGTCAGGAGCCCATGGAACTTCGGTTCCATCCTGACTGTGGTGTGGCCCTTCGGGGAGACACGTGGTGGCTGTGGTTTGTACCCAAATCGCGGGGAGAGTTTCGGCTCGATGTGGAGTTGCATTGCAACCGGGTGCCGTGACCCATAGAACGGAAGGAGTTTTAGATAGGCTCCGCTCCTAACCAAGGGGGGGCACCATGTCCAAATACATGGTGCCTAAATTGGTACTCACATGCTTGCATGTGGGGGCGTTGGTAGACGCATTATATCCACCCAGTGTTTGGAGCACTGTGGGTTTAGGCCGTCAAGGCAGGTACCCGCATTCTACAAACGCAAATCTGTCCCTATCTACTCATTGGTTTGTGAGCATTCGTTGCGATCAGACGTGTTTGCGGATAGTCAGTGGTAGAGTTTTCTATAGTGGTTATCAGTGCGAGAGTATTAGTGAGTTTGTGTGCGGTAACAGGTTTGTACACAGCATCGTTGCTGTGTTCGTTGTTGTTGTGCAAGAACGGTAACTTGTTTACAACTTTGGTTCGCCAAATTGTAAACAAGTGGTTATAGTGCTCGTTAGAGTACATTTTGTTGCTAGTAAGTAACAGCAATTCGGGTAAGTGTTTACTTTGAATTTATTACTTGACTAGTTGTTGTTGTGGGATGGTTAAGCGCCGTAAGCGGCGGGGCCAGACTGGTAGTGGCGGCAGCGCTGCTGGCATGTCTGGTTCGATGACAGATGGTGAGTCATCGACGTCCTCAGCCGTGCCCAAACGGGTTCTGCTGGGGTCGCCAGAAGGTAAGGCTAGATCAAAGCCGGTTGACGCCGACTTTGATAGTAGTGCAGGAGCTGGTGGAGTGCCTAAGGGCAGTCCGAAGAGGGGTGCTAGTAGTGCCCAGGCAGGTACTGAAGGGGGCGCTGGTAGTAGCAGCGCCAAGTTGGTTGCTGGCACCAGTGGTGTCAAGGATTTGGCTCAGGAGATGAGGTCTACTATTAGTAGGGTAGGTGAGGTACTGCGTGCTGCTGGTACGCCGAAAGGTGTGTCGTTGGGTCAGCTGCCGAGTGTACCGGTTGGTACGGCAGCCCCTGCCAGCAGCGATGGTGGTCGCGGCCGTAGCCGCGTAGGTCCCAGTGGACTGGGTGACGTCGGTGCCGCTGTAGAGCGGACACAGGCGGTCACCCGTAGGTTGGTCTCCGATTTAATGGAGGCCAATGTTAGTAAGGAGTTGGTTGCGAGGGTCCTCGGTTACTCTTCGGAGTACGAGGCACTCGTGGTAGGTCTGCTGGCTCAAAACGAGCGCCTTCGGGGCCGTCTTGACGCCAAGCCCAGGGAGAGCAGTAGGAGTGCCGTTCGACCCGCGGTTCCCACCGCGCCGGCAACGTTCCTCGCACCGGCTCCAGTGGCGACTGCCCCTGTAGCTGTGGGAGGAGGTTGTTCGGTAGTCACTGCGCCAGTTGTGAAGCCCGTCGAGACCTGGTCCTTGGTGGTGCGGGGCCGTAAGGGCCAAACTGCCAAGGATGTGGCCAGCAAGGTGGTGAGTGAGGTGGGGCCCACTTTAAGAGAGCGGGTCCATGAGATCAGGGCGCTTCGTGGTGGTGGCGTATTAATACGCACACCATCTGTAGCGGAGCGTGCGGGTATTGCCAAGAATACCAAGTTTGAGGAGGCTGGGCTCACCGTTACGGTGCCTGATAGCTCGGTAGTGCGGGTGGTCGTCCAAGGGGTCGACTCGAAGATCACTCATGACGAGTTCATGGGTGACGTCTTCGAGAAAAACCTCAAAGACAGGATCTCGCTCGAGGAGTTCAAGAGTGGTGTCCGGCTCACTAGTCGGCCATGGGATAGTTCCAAGAGCGGAACAACGAACGTTGTCTTGGAAGGGCGGGCTTCGGCCCTTGAGCCTTTGCTAGCATCGCGTCGTTGCTACGTGAAGTGGTTCTCATTCCGCGTACGACCGTTTGATCCGGTGCCAAGTTGTTTCAGGTGTTTGTCGTTTGATCACTACGTTAGGGAGTGCAGATGGAAAGAGAATGCCTGTTCTCGGTGTGGTCAACAGGGTCACTGTGCAAGGGATTGCGGTAACGCAATTCATTGCAGAAACTGCGCTTTCCAGGGGAGACCCTCGGCTCATCGTATGATGACTGAGGACTGTCCCATGTACAGCGTTATGTTGGCTAGAGCGAGGGCCAGACATTAAGTATGGGACACACAATTCTACAAATAAATTGTGGTAGGGCAATGTCGGCAATGTGCGAGGTAGGAGAGGTAATGGTAGAACGACAGTGTAGTTTTGCTCTCATTCAGGAACCTGCTAGTGGCCATGGTGTCATTACAGGTTTGCCTGCGAGTATGCGGGTCTTCGCTGATTTGAGACTTAACTCCGCGGTGGTCGTGAATGACGGTAACGTAGAGTGTACCGTAGTTTCTAGGACCGACTTGGGGGTTTGCGTGTGTGTAGAAGGGGGTTTTGGACGGATATTTTTGTGTAGTATTTACTGCAAGTTTTCTGAGCCTTTAGAGCCGTATTTGGCATATATGGACACGGTACTACTACTTGCGAGTAGTAACCCTCTCGTCCTAGGGATAGACGCTAACGCATCAAACCCGCTATGGTTTAGCAAAACACCCAGACTTTCGACTGGGTCGCAAAACCATTACCGGGGAGAGATGCTAAGTGAATGGATTGTTTCGGGCCACCTTCATGCCTTGAATGAGCCGAGTGAGCAGTACACTTTTGATAATGGTAGAGGAGTTAGCGATATAGATGTGACAATTGCGAATAGCGCAGCTTTGAGAACGTTTCAATTTAGTTGGAGGGTCAGACCGTCCGTAAGTGATCACAATTACATTGTAATTGATTTCACTTACGAACGGACTGAAGTTAGCAGCTTAGACATCGTGCGGTGGCGCACCAGGGATGTGAACTGGGATGTGTATGGAGAATTCATCGCAGCTGAGGCTAGCGAGATTCCGATAGAAGTCTTTCGTCGTAGGACCGTAGATGAGCAAGTTTCGTGTTTACGCGAAGTTGTTCATAGGGCTAACGACGATCTCCTTGAAAGGTGTCGCAAGAAAACTTTGAGAAGATTACGATGGTGGACACGTGAGTTGACACTCAAGCGGAGGGAAGTGCGCCGTCTCAGGAAACGTTTCCAGAGAGGCAAACGGAACGAAGCTAGTGATCTTGACCAGCTCAGATCAGCGTACAAAAGTTGCCTCAGCGATTACAAGGATATGCTTGTAAACGTGAAAGAGGAAGATTGGCGACAGTTTGTTGCCTGCCATAGGAATGATCCTTGGGGTCATGTGTATAGAATCTGCCTTGGCAGAGGTAGGAGGACAGATCTCTCCGGGTTGAAAGATGGCGATGCCATTCTTACTTCCTGGAGTGATTGCGTCAAGGTTTTGCTGCGGGAGTTCTTTCCGAGAGCGGAGGCAGTGGCCTCTTCTTCTTCTTCTGGGGAAGTTGAGACTGTTGCACCCGAGCTGGAAAGATCAGAGATCGCAGAAAGCATGGCGTTAGTTAAGTCGCGAAAGTCACCTGGTATGGATGGAATAGCTGGAGAGATGTGTAAAAGCGTCTGGAAGGCTATTCCGGAATACCTAGAGGCTTTGTATGGGCGGTGTGTACATGAGGGATATTTTCCACGCGAGTGGAAGGTAGCCCGTGTCATTGTACTCTTGAAGTCAATCGATAAGGACAGGAGTAATCCTCGTTCTTATCGGGGTATCAGTCTCTCACCAGTATTTGGAAAAGTACTGGAGAGGATTCTGGTGCAGAGACTGAATGAGAGAGTCGCTGACAGCATGTGCCGTTGGCAGTTCGGTTTCGTAAGGGGCCGAAGTGTCGAAGATGCCTGGGCGCACGTGAGGAGAACTGTTGTAGAGTGTACTCAGAAGTATCTTCTGGGTGTTTTCATCGACTTTAAAGGTGCGTTTGATTATCTGAGTTGGGCGAGCGTGGAAGAATGACTAGCGGGGCTAGGGTGTCAGGAAGTAGCACTCTGGAGAAGTTACTTCTCTGACAGAAAAGCAGTGATAGTCGGGGCAAATAGTTCTGAGTGTGTTGATGTGGTCCGAGGATGTCCACAGGGTTCCATTTGTGGACCGTTTGTGTGGAATCTGATGATGGACTTGCTTTTGCATGAGCTTGAGGCCGAATGCAAGATATGTGCTTACGCCGATGACTTGCTTATCATGGTCGAGGGTAGTTCTCGTTCCGAGTTGGAACAGGTATCCTCGGCTATGATGAGTATTGTCACTCGGTGGGGCGAGCGTGTAGGAGTTAGTTTATCGGTGGAAAAGACAGTGACCATGTTGCTGAAGGGTAGTTTCAAGTCCCATTTTCCAATCGTGCGTTTGAATGGTGGTGGCACAATCCGTTACTCCACGGAGGTGAAGTACCTCGGAGTCACCATGGGAGAAAGGATGAACTTTTTGCCTCATATAGGGAGACTTCGCGAGAAACTGACGAGCGTTGTAGGAAAGGTTAGGCGTGTTATGAGGAGTGAGTGGGGTCTGAGTCGTCAAGCAGTCAGGACCGTGTACAGGGGCCTTTTTGTTGCCATGGCAACATTTGGATCTTCTGTTTGGTGCGAAACTGCTAGAAGCGTCTTCGGGCAACGTCGATTATTCTCTGTTCAGAGAGTAATGTTATTGGCATGTATGCCAGTATGTCGTACGGTGTCTACAGAGGCCCTACAAGTTTTGATGGGTGCCACTCCTCTTGATCTAGAGGTGATGCGTCGTAGCATGGACTTCAAAATCAAGAGGGGGTACGCACTGGGTGAGTCAGATTGGCTCATAGTTGGAGCAGAGAGCATGAGTAGAAGTGAGCGGCGGGCTCGGTTAGATGCGTTAGTCACATCTGAGTGGCAGGGCCGTTGGAATTCCAGTACCAACGGTCGAGTAACGTATAGATTTATACCGGATGTAGAATTCGTCGGGAAGAACCCTGAGTTTAGCTTCAACCTAAGCCTTGGTTTCATACTGACAGGTCACGGGTCGTTAAATGCATTCTTGCACAGAATGAGACTTGCGGATCGGGAGTCGTGTGATTGCGAAGCGCCAATCGAAGATTGGCTCCATGTTTTGTGCGAGTGTCGCCTTTACGGGGCTTTTAGGGATTTAGTCGGCATGGGTGTCACCAGATCCGGTGGTGAGTGGTGTGTGAGTAGTATGCTTCTGTCTCCGGATGCGTTGTGTGTGGCAACGCGGTTTGCCTCTCGTGTTTTCGCGAGTCGGCGCGCTAGGACGGTTTAGTTGTTGTTGTGGGTTTCACTGGTCTCTATCGGTGTCTCCCTTTTGTAGTGGTTAAACGTTTTTCGTGATCCTGGCTTTTTCAAGCTAGTTATTCAGCCGTTTAGGATCTCGTTGTCGGTACTGCTGAACCCTGCGAACACAGGGATTGCCAGTCCCGGACTTCGTCGGAGTCGAATTTGGAAGTGGATTAGCCGCGAGGTCTGACCAGAGGCCTGTTTCTGGTACCGTGTGCTGTTTGGGATTGACACGTGGAAGGTCTCGAACTCGTGCCCTTTCAGTTTGTGTCTTGTTGTTGTTGACCCACGGGGGCATCATCGGGCGAAGCCTGAAGATTGGCTGCCGGTCGCTGTTATTGACCGGAAGAGGTGGAAACAGCCTTGCTCCCACGGTGAGAAAGCTGCAGCCGTCTGACTGTAGTTATTAGACCGTTTAAATTGCAATTTTAGCATTTAAATGGCAATGTCACGTGATGTTGTTGTTGGTGTTGATTTTGTATAATTGTTTCACGATTGATGCTTTTGTCGCCGGGGGTGACCAGTCCCCTACTTAGTACAAAGTAAAAACTGGGAGCAGCTTCACTGCGAAACTCGGACCAGAGAGTATGCCTATCTGGTAGCACGGGTGTGGTTGGCCCCCTTGTGGGAGATCGTGCTGGCTGTGGTTGCCACCAAAATCGCTGGTAGAGGCTATGTAGTTGCCTTGTATATCAGTTACTTGTAACGAAGTATGCTAGGCAGGTGCATATCCTCGAAATATGGGATCCGTGGCCCTTATCACGGAAGAGGTTTGGATAGTACCTCACTCTTACCAAGGAGGAGTAGCTCATGTACAGAGAGTTTACTCAATTGGTAGCTCGTGGACGGAAGAAAGAAGTCGCGCTCGCGGATATGCGAATACGGGGCGTTTGTTCTCCCACGTAATCGTGTATACCAATGGTGTAAGGCTTCCTATTCCTGATCTCTTGGCTGCCCCTCTATGCGGGGTAGCACGGATATCTCACGGGCGGCGCTAACAGTCGTATCAAACATGTTCTTGGTGGGGCGGTGCTCACCTGTGGTTAAGGACTTCACGTCGAGAATCACATTAAATCACGCGGACTCTGTCCCTATCTACTATCTAGCGAAACCACAGCCAAGGGAACGGGCTTGGAATAATTAGTGGGGAAAGAAGACCCTGTTGAGCTTGACTCTAATCTGGCAGTGTAAGGAGACATAAGAGGTGTAGAATAAGTGGGAGATATTGATCCTTGTGTTCTTTATCGACAATGAAATACCACTACTCTTATTGTTTCCTTACTTACTTGATTAAGTGGAACGTGTATCTTTTCTTAGCCATTATACGGATATATTTATATATCTTATGGTATTGGGTTTTGATGCAAGCTTCTTGATCAAAGTACTATGAGTTTGTTATATAATCGTAAACAAACTTTAACGAGATGATGGCATTTCGGTGTTATTGTCAATATTTGAAGTTTGGTATAACTCCTAATACTCAGGTATGATCCAATTCAAGGACATTTCCAGGTAGGGAGTTTGACTGGGGCGGTACATCTCTCAAATAATAACGGAGGTGTCCCAAGGCCAGCTCAGTGCGGACAGAAACCACACATAGAGCAAAAGGGCAAATGCTGACTTGATCTCGGTGTTCAGTACACACAGGGACAGCAAAAGCTCGGCCTATCGATCCTTTTGGTTTAAGGAGTTTTTAACAAGAGGTGTCAGAAAAGTTACCACAGGGATAACTGGCTTGTGGCGGCCAAGCGTTCATAGCGACGTCGCTTTTTGATCCTTCGATGTCGGCTCTTCCTATCATTGTGAAGCAAAATTCACCAAGCGTTGGATTGTTCACCCATGCAAGGGAACGTGAGCTGGGTTTAGACCGTCGTGAGACAGGTTAGTTTTACCCTTCTAATGACAAAACGTTGTTGCGACAGCATTCCTGCGTAGTACGAGAGGAACCGCAGGTACGGACCAATGGCACAATACTTGTTCGAGCGAACAGTGGTATGACGCTACGTCCGTTGGATTATGCCTGAACGCCTCTAAGGTCGTATCCGAGCTGGACTGCAATGATAATTTTGGGGTAATTGCATTGTATGGCCATTAAACCATTTAAAGTTTATTTCTGATAAACGACAATGGATGTGATGCCAATGATATTTGTAACATAGCAAATGCAGGAGGATTCTATCACCTGTATGTCCGTTAGTTGCTTATAAAAACATTATTTAATACAATGACAATGCCTAGAATCAATTGTAAACGACTTTTATGACAGGCAAGGTGTTGTAAGTGGTAGAGCAGCTGCCATACTGCGATCCACTGAAGCTCATCCTTAGCTTGACGATTCGATATTCATGAATATACAAAACACACAAATTTCATTATAAGTGTAAAAACTTAAATGATTGTTTTGTATATTTTATGCATAAATATCGTTTCATATATAAATATTTATAAAACATTACTACTATGTTACATACAGCGATTTGATGAATATTGCAAGAAACATGTAAAAGTGGCTCTTAATATGCATTATATGAAATAGTATATAGTAGCTAGTAGTGTTTTAATCTAAAAGAAATAACTTGATAGTATAAATTCAAATATCTGACCGTACCTGTTGGTTTGTCCCATTATAAGGACACTAGCTTCTTAAGTGGACAAATTGCGTCTAGGTCTGTGATGCCCTTAGATGTCCTGGGCTGCACGCGCGCTGCAATGAAAGTAGAAAGTGTAAAAACTTAAATGAATTGTTTTGTATATTTTATGCATAAATATATAAGCCTTATCTCAAAAAATCAAAAAAAAAAATGAAAGTAATTTTTTTTCATCAAAAATAAGCTAGAAACGCGGAAAAATCTTTTTTTTACAAAATCTTTACACGATGCCATTTTTAGCTGCCATTTTTAACAATTCTCTTTTGAAATTGCAGCGCAAATCTTCGTGACTTTACACGTTGCCATCTCATGATATTAGTGCTTGCCATTTTTTCTGACATTTCTCTTTAGTGAGTGTTCTTGTATGTGTTGGTCATTTTTGTAAGCGGTCAAATTTTGTTCTACATAATTCTAATAAAATGTCTGGTCCATATTTTCTTTATTATTTTTAATTAATTTTTTTGTTTAACTTTATTTTTTTTAACTTCTGTTAAATTATTTCAACACACGAAAAAGTAGAATGAAAGAAACAGTAACATCAAATGTCAAAATCATAACAAATGCGGAAAGAGCACAAAGAGAATGCAATAAAATTGCATGAAACCCAGTGCGGTGGCACTTCATGCCATTTTTTCCTCCATTCTTGCTTCTCTACACCCCTTATCAACAAACGCAAATTGCATGGTTAAAAAATGGCATCGTGTAAAGGCTGTGTAACTCATATTGAAAATAATTTCATTGATTTTGTTCATATATTAGAAAGAAAAAAATGCATCCCAAAAAAAAAATTTTTTTTTCAAAAATGCCGACGGCAAAACACAAAAATTGAAATTTTTATCACATTATGTGGGTAATATGGTAAAAGCGTCTAAATTTTTTTTTCATTCCATTAGTTATTAATTAAATTCATTACATCATCACATATAAAAAAGAAAAGGAAAATTTTTTATGCCCAATTTTATCATTTCCTCATAAATTTTTTTTTCAGTCATTTTACAAGTAAATTTATTCCAAAATGTGAAAATAAATTAATTATGAATATATATTTTTCTTTTTCAGCCCACTCTTGTGAAAAAATAAATGGAATGGCCCACCCTTGTGAAAAAATAAAAATTTTAGTACTAGAACCGTTTGTATGGGATCTTTAAAGTCAAAAAACAACATATAAGAGGTACAAAAATGTTATTTTTTTAATGCAATATTATAGTCTATATTAATATTTATGTACTTGGAAAAAAAAATTGAACTTTTCGCTCTTAAACTTTCAGAAAAAGAATATTTTCAGAATCTGCTTTTAGCATCCGGCTTACTATGCTTTCCCGAATGGTATAGCAGATACCGTAATCGAGCCAAACAGAAAAGCAATGATACAAACATCAACGATGAAATGGTTCATTCGAATTCGTTTACTGTCGATGGTGGTGGTTTTGAATGTTCAGCCATCGCTAGTGTTTGTACTGGGCTTGTGTGTTTTTGTATGGGAACACTCGCAATGAATGGTCGGTCGATGTTTAAAACATCGAGAGTGTTTGGGTGATGTGAAATCCAAACATCGACGATGAAATGATTAAGCAAAGCAACGTTACTCGAGTGTGCGTACATATAGCTGTTATAGGCTGATGGGTATGTGCTATGGTATATGAAAAAAGGCAAAAATTGAAAAAATGAAAAAAATCATTTTTTTTTTTGTGATCGTATATGAATCTTTATTGATTCATACTATTCAATGTGAAATTTTTATTTTTCATACAGGCCTCAATGAAGTTAAATTTTAATAATTTGTCTTCATACTAATATGAGGTAAGGGAAACTCTTGTATGATGAAATATAAAAAAGCGATTTTTTTTATATTGAATATATTGAACACAATTTGTGTTGTAGTATATCGCAATATAGAAAAATTGCAATTGTGGTATTTTTTGAAAATGTTTAATAGACATTTTATAAAAACGAAATTTGAAATTTTTAATTTCATATTCAATATAAAGCATATTATATTTAACAATATCATATGCTGCGATGTTAAAAAAGTAATGTTGAATTAAAATATTATAAATATTGAAAAAAATATATGAAGAATATACAAAAGACGATTACGAATACAGTATATAATTGTAAAGTTGTCGTTCTTTTTTTCTTTGAAATAGAAAAAAATATAATAAAACATTATTCTGGTTGATCCTGCCAGTAGTTATATGCTTGTCTCAAAGATTAAGCCATGCATGTCTAAGTACACACTATTAAACAGTGAAACCGCAAAAGGCTCATTATATCAGTTATGGTTCCTTAGATCGTTAACAGTTACTTGGATAACTGTGGTAATTCTAGAGCTAATACATGCAATATAAACACGGACCTTTGGGACGTGTGCTTTTATTAGGCTAAAACCAAGCGATCGCAAGATCGTTACTTTGGTTGAACTCTAGATAACTTGCAGATCGTATGGTCGAGTACCGACGACAGATCTTTCAAATGTCTGCCCTATCAACTTTTGATGGTAGTATCTAGGACTACCATGGTTGCAACGGGTAACGGGGAATCAGGGTTCGATTCCGGAGAGGGAGCCTGAGAAACGGCTACCACATCTAAGGAAGGCAGCAGGCGCGTAAATTACCCACTCCCAGCTCGGGGAGGTAGTGACGAAAAATAACAATACAGGACTCATATTAGAGGCCCTGTAATTGGAATGAGTACACTTTAAATCCCTTAACAAGGACCTATTGGAGGGCAAGTCTGGTGCCAGCAGCCGCGGTAACTCCAGCTCCAATAGCGTATATTAAAGTTGTTGCGGTTAAAACGTTCGTAGTTGAACTTGTGCTTCATACGGGTAGTGCAGCTAATAATTGTAGTTTGTACTATACCTTATGTATGTAAGCGTATTACCGGTGGAGTTCTTATATGTATTAAATACTTGTATTTTTGCATGTTCCTCCTATTTAAACCTGCTTCAGTGCTCTTTATCGAGTGTTGTTGTGGGCCGGTACAATTACTTTGAACAAATTAGAGTGCTTAAAGCAGGCTCCAAATGCCTGAATATTTTGTGCATGGAATAATGAAATAAGACCTCTGTTCTACTTTCATTGGTTATTAGATCAAGAGGTAATGATTAATAGAAGCAGTTTGGGGGCATTAGTATTACGACGCGAGAGGTGAAATTCTTGGACCGTCGTAAGACTAACTTAAGCGAAAGCATTTGCCAAAGATGTTTTCATTAATCAAGAACGAAAGTTAGAGGTTCGAAGGCGATCAGATACCGCCCTAGTTCTAACCATAAACGATGCCAGCTAGCAATTGGGTGTAGCTACTATCATGGCTCTCTCAGTCGCTTCCCGGGAAACCAAAGCTTTTGGGCTCCGGGGGAAGTATGGTTGCAAAGCTGAAACTTAAAGGAATTGACGGAAGGGCACCACCAGGAGTGGAGCCTGCGGCTTAATTTGACTCAACACGGGAAAACTTACCAGGTCCGAACATAAGTGTGTAAGACAGATTGATAGCTCTTTCTCGAATCTATGGGTGGTGGTGCATGGCCGTTCTTAGTTCGTGGAGTGATTTGTCTGGTTAATTCCGATAACGAACGAGACTCAAATATATTAAATAGATGCTTTCAGGATTATGGTGTTGAAACTTTTATAGCCTTCATTCATGACCTCAGTAAAATGAGTTAGTGTTTGAATGTGTTTATAAAAGTGGAGCCGTACCTGTTGGTTTGTCCCATTATAAGGACACTAGCTTCTTAAATGGACAAATTGGGTCTAGCAATAATGAGATTGAGCAATAACAGGTCTGTGATGCCCTTAGATGTCCTGGGCTGCACGCGCGCTACAATGAAAGTATCAACGTGTATTTCCTAGTCCGAGAGGTCCGGGTAAACCGCTGAACCACTTTCATGCTTGGGATTGTGAACTGAAACTGTTCACATGAACTTGGAATTCCCAGTAAGTGTGAGTCATTAACTCGCATTGATTACGTCCCTGCCCTTTGTACACACCGCCCGTCGCTACTACCGATTGAATTATTTAGTGAGGTCTCCGGACGTGATCACTGTAACGCCTAGTGTTTTACGGATGTTTCGCAAAAGTTGACCGAACTTGATTATTTAGAGGAAGTAAAAGTCGTAACAAGGTTTCCGTAGGTGAACCTGCGGAAGGATCATTAATGTGTTCCTAACCGTTAAATAAAACTAAAAAAATATATATTATGTGTACAACATACACATACATATATATTAAAATAAAACTAACTATAAGCAATTACAGTTGTACTTGTATGAAATGTTTAACATTTTAATATAAGTTAATGTTCTATTATAAAGCTTGCATCGCAAGTTTGTTTTAGGACTAAGACATTCGCAACATACTTTGTTTAGTTTTTAAAACAAAATTATTGAAGAAATTGATATATGCCAATTTACTTTGGTGTATTTTTGATTTCTTTCAATAAAAACATTTACGACAAGTATATACAAGAAAAAAAAAAGATATCACTCTAAGCGGTGGATCACTCGGCTCATGGGTCGATGAAGAACGCAGCAAACTGTGCGTCATCGTGTGAACTGCAGGACACATGAACATCGACATTTTGAACGCATATCGCAGTCCATGCTGTATGGTACTTTAATTAATTTTGAAGTGCTGCTTGGACTACATATGGTTGAGGGTTATAAGACTATGCTAAATAAGTTGCTTACAGTATGGATAGGGTATTAATTTACTCAATTTAGTAAGCACATATTATATTATTGATTACAATTTTTTGTTTGTATTCATAATATTAAGAAGCAAGATAGAAAACCTCATTGAAAGAATTCGAGTATTTTTAAAATACAAATTTTCTTTTCATTGATTGAGGAAAGTCTAGCATAAAAGATTTTATGATCTAGAATTGTCTCTTTATCAATTGAAAAAATATATGAAAATTATAAATTTATAAAACGAAAGAATTTGTTTCACCTAAAATGTGTTGTATTAATTCTATCTTATGAAATAATAATATATGTTAAACAACCTCAACTCATATGGGACTACCCCCTGAATTTAAGCATATTAATGAGGGGAGGAAAAGAAACTAACAAGGATTTTCTTAGTAGCGGCGAGCGAAAAGAAATCAGTTCAGCACTAAGTCACTTTGTCTTTATGGCAAATGTGAGATGCAGTGTATGGAATGTTCAATTTCTAGTATGAGAAATTAACGATTTAAGTCCTTCTTAAATGAGGCCATTTACCCATAGAGGGTGCGAGGCCCGTATAACGTTAATGATTACTAGAGAACATTTCCAAAGAGTCGTGTTGCTTGATAGTGCAGCACTAAGTGGGTGGTAAACTCCATCTAAAACTAAATATAACCATGAGACCGATAGTAAACAAGTACCGTGAGGGAAAGTTGAAAAGAACTCTGAATAGAGAGTTAAATAGTACGTGAAACTGCTTAGAGGTTAAGCCCGATGAACCTGAATATCCATTATGGAAAATTCATCATTATGATTGTGATATGAATAATATTATAATAATGGTGTGCATTTTTTCCATATAAGGACATTGTAATCTATTAATATGAAATATATTTATCATAAGATCGATGGCTTTAGTTTATTCAAATTATTTTGCTTGCGATTTAACATAGAATAAATGCTGTTGATTTGATAAAGTGTTGATAGATTTAATATATATAGTGCTTGAATATTTATATTCTATAATAGCATGGTAATCATTGATTTCTGTGTTTATTATATGCACTTATATGATTAACAATGCGCAAGATTCAGGATACCTTCGGGACCCGTCTTGAAACACGGACCAAGGAGTCTAACATATTTGCAAGTTATTGGGAATTAAAAACCTAATAGCGAAATTAACATAACTTTAATGGGATTAGTTTTTAGTCTATTTATAGTCTATTAATTCAATCCCGGGGCGTTCTATCAATTATGTATTTTGATATTTATATCATTTATACCTCTAATTAGAGCGTACCTTGAGCATATATGCTGTGACCCGAAAGATGGTGAACTATACTTGATCAGGTTGAAGTCAGGGGAAACCCTGATGGAAGACCGAAACAGTTCTGACGTGCAAATCGATTGTCAGAATTGAGTATAGGGGCGAAAGACCAATCGAACCATCTAGTAGCTGGTTCCCTCCGAAGT
>OZ008368.1:172431273-172443773 GCA_963931995.1 Phaonia tiefii | reverse complement strand
ACATTTACGACAAGTATATACAAGAAAAAAAAAAGATATCACTCTAAGCGGTGGATCACTCGGCTCATGGGTCGATGAAGAACGCAGCAAACTGTGCGTCATCGTGTGAACTGCAGGACACATGAACATCGACATTTTGAACGCATATCGCAGTCCATGCTGTATGGTACTTTAATTAATTTTGAAGTGCTGCTTGGACTACATATGGTTGAGGGTTGTAAGACTATGCTAAATAAGTTGCTTACAGTATGGATAGGGTATTAATTTACTCAATTTAGTAAGCACATATTATATTATTGATTACAATTTTTTGTTTGTATTCATAATATTAAGAAGCAAGATAGAAAACCTCATTGAAAGAATTCGAGTATTTTTAAAATACAAATTTTCTTTTCATTGATTGAGGAAAGTCTAGCATAAAAGATTTTATGATCTAGAATTGTCTCTTTATCAATTGAAAAAATATATGAAAATTATAAATTTATAAAACGAAAGAATTTGTTTCACCTAAAATGTGTTGTATTAATTCTATCTTATGAAATAATAATATATGTTAAACAACCTCAACTCATATGGGACTACCCCCTGAATTTAAGCATATTAATGAGGGGAGGAAAAGAAACTAACAAGGATTTTCTTAGTAGCGGCGAGCGAAAAGAAATCAGTTCAGCACTAAGTCACTTTGTCTTTATGGCAAATGTGAGATGCAGTGTATGGAATGTTCAATTTCTAGTATGAGAAATTAACGATTTAAGTCCTTCTTAAATGAGGCCATTTACCCATAGAGGGTGCGAGGCCCGTATAACGTTAATGATTACTAGAGAACATTTCCAAAGAGTCGTGTTGCTTGATAGTGCAGCACTAAGTGGGTGGTAAACTCCATCTAAAACTAAATATAACCATGAGACCGATAGTAAACAAGTACCGTGAGGGAAAGTTGAAAAGAACTCTGAATAGAGAGTTAAATAGTACGTGAAACTGCTTAGAGGTTAAGCCCGATGAACCTGAATATCCATTATGGAAAATTCATCATTATGATTGTGATATGAATAATATTATAATAATGGTGTGCATTTTTTCCATATAAGGACATTGTAATCTATTAATATGAAATATATTTATCATAAGATCGATGGCTTTAGTTTATTCAAATTATTTTGCTTGCGATTTAACATAGAATAAATGCTGTTGATTTGATAAAGTGTTGATAGATTTAATATATATAGTGCTTGAATATTTATATTCTATAATAGCATGGTAATCATTGATTTCTGTGTTTATTATATGCACTTATATGATTAACAATGCGCAAGATTCAGGATACCTTCGGGACCCGTCTTGAAACACGGACCAAGGAGTCTAACATATTTGCAAGTTATTGGGAATTAAAAACCTAATAGCGAAATTAACATAACTTTAATGGGATTAGTTTTTAGTCTATTTATAGTCTATTAATTCAATCCCGGGGCGTTCTATCAATTATGTATTTTGATATTTATATCATTTATACCTCTAATTAGAGCGTACCTTGAGCATATATGCTGTGACCCGAAAGATGGTGAACTATACTTGATCAGGTTGAAGTCAGGGGAAACCCTGATGGAAGACCGAAACAGTTCTGACGTGCAAATCGATTGTCAGAATTGAGTATAGGGGCGAAAGACCAATCGAACCATCTAGTAGCTGGTTCCCTCCGAAGTTTCCCTCAGGATAGCTGGTGCATTTAAAAATTATGTAAAATAATCTTATCTGGTAAAGCGAATGATTAGAGGCCTTAGGGTCGAAACGACCTTAACCTATTCTCAAACTTTAAATGGGTAAGAACCTCACCTTACTTGGTATGAAGGTTGTGGTTGTGATATAATGTGCCCAGTGGGCCACTTTTGGTAAGCAGAACTGGCGCTGTGGGATGAACCAAACGTAATGTTACGGTGCCCAAATTGACAACTCATGCAGATACCATGAAAGGCGTTGGTTGCTTAAAACAGCAGGACGGTGGACATGGAAGTCGTAATCCGCTAAGGAGTGTGTAATAACTCACCTGCCGAAGCAACTAGCCCTTAAAATGGATGGCGCTTAAGTTGTATACCTATACATTACCGCTAAAGTAAATGGCTTATGTTCAATTTCGGTTGGATTAATAAACTTTGAAACTTTAGTGAGTAGGAGGGTACAATGGTGTGCATAGAAGTGTTTGGCGTAAGCCTGCATGGAGCCGCCATTGGTACAGATCTTGGTGGTAGTAGCAAATAATCGAATGAGACCTTGGAGGACTGAAGTGGAGAAGGGTTTCGTGTGAACAGTGGTTGATCACGAGTTAGTCGGTCCTAAGTTCAAGGCGAAAGCCGAACATTTTCAAGTTATAATTAAACAAACAAAAAATGAATTTACTTTCATATTTTATATTTGTAATTAAACACTTGAATTTTTTTGAACGAAAGGGAATACGGTTCCAATTCCGTAACCTGTTGAGTATCCGTTTGTTATTAAATATGGGCCTTGTGCTCATCCTGGCAACAGGAACGACCATAAAGAAGCCGTCGAGAGATATCGGAAGAGTTTTCTTTTCTGTTTTATAGTCGTACTACCATGGAAGTCTTTCGAAGAGAGATATGGTAGATGGACTAGAAGAGCATGACATTTACTGTTGTGTCGATATTTTCTCCTCGGACCTTGAAAATTTATGGTGGGGTCACGCAAACTTCTCAACAGGCCGTACCAATATCCGCAGCTGGTCTCCAAGGTGAAGAGTCTCTAGTCGATAGAATAATGTAGGTAAGGGAAGTCGGCAAATTAGATCCGTAACTTCGGGATAAGGATTGGCTCTGAAGATTGAGATAGTCGGGCTTGATTGGGAAGCAATAACATGGTTTATGTACTCGTTCTGGGTAAATAGAGATTTTCGAATCTTGTTCCTCGGATAGTAGTTACGTAACCAATTGTGGAACTTTCTTGCTAAAATTTCTAGGGGATTATCGCAAGATATATTCTCTTTAAATTATAACGACTATCAATTAACAATCAATTCAGAACTGGCACGGACTTGGGGAATCCGACTGTCTAATTAAAACAAAGCATTGTGATGGCCCTAACGGGTGTTGACACAATGTGATTTCTGCCCAGTGCTCTGAATGTCAAAGTGAAGAAATTCAAGTAAGCGCGGGTAAACGGCGGGAGTAACTATGACTCTCTTAAGGTAGCCAAATGCCTCGTCATCTAATTAGTGACGCGCATGAATGGATTAACGAGATTCCTACTGTCCCTATCTACTCCACGGGGGCATCATCGGGCGAAGCCTGAAGATTGGCTGCCGGTCGCTGTCATTGACCGGAAGAGGTGGAAACAGCCTTGCTCCCACGGTGAGAAAGCTGCAGCCGTCTGACTGTAGTTATTAGACCGTTTAAATTGCAATTTTAGCATTTAAATGGCAATGTCACGTGATGTTGTTGTTGGTGTTGATTTTGTATAATTGTTTCACGATTGATGCTTTTGTCGCCGGGGGTGACCAGTCCCCTACTTAGTACAAAGTAAAAACTGGGAGCAGCTTCACTGCGAAACTCGGACCAGAGAGTATGCCTATCTGGTAGCACGGGTGTGGTTGGCCCCCTTGTGGGAGATCGTGCTGGCTGTGGTTGCCACCAAAATCGCTGGTAGAGGCTATGTAGTTGCCTTGTATATCAGTTACTTGTAACGAAGTATGCTAGGCAGGTGCATATCCTCGAAATATGGGATCCGTGGCCCTTATCACGGAAGAGGTTTGGATAGTACCTCACTCTTACCAAGGAGGAGTAGCTCATGTACAGAGAGTTTACTCAATTGGTAGCTCGTGGACGGAAGAAAGAAGTCGCGCTGGCGGATATGCGAATACGGGGCGTTTGTTCTCCCACGTAATCGTGTATACCAATGGTGTAAGGCTTCCTATTCCTGATCTCTTGGCTGCCCCTCTATGCGGGGTAGCACGGATATCTCACGGGCGGCGCTAACAGTCGTATCAAACATGTTCTTGGTGGGGCGGTGCTCACCTGTGGTTAAGGACTTCACGTCGAGAATCACATTAAATCACGCGGACTCTGTCCCTATCTACTCATTCGATGCCACCGTCTAGTTGCGATCAGACGTGTTTACGGAGTATCAGTGTGTTTTCTATACGATTTTGCAATATTAGTGCAGGTTTTTATTAAAAACTTACACGCTAATTGTGAAGTTGGTAGTGGGCCGATTTTCAAAAAATTTGCATCACTGCACAGCTGCAAGCCTGCAGAGTGCTGTGACGAAAATTTTATTTAGATCGGTTGGAGGATTGCCGAGATATCGGCGGATTAGTTTTAGTCTATTTTTGGTCGGTAGCGTGGTGTCTGCCCGCTACAGCGAACGGTTGCGTACGGTAGCCGCACAGCGTGGGCTGTGTGCACAGCCAAGGTGTTTGTGGCAGTTTTTTATAAAAACTTTCACGCTAATTGCGCGGGTGTTAGTGGGCCGATCTAGGAGATTTTTATATCACCGGATAGCTACACTTGTGTAGAAACCTGTGATATAAATTTTTTCGAAATCGGTCGCAGGGTCTAGGAGTTCTGACCGATTTAGTCAGGGTCCTTTTTGGGCACATTTCCCCATAAGGAATACACGTGTTTGTGTGAGGTACACATTCAGGGGTTAGGTACAGCTTGACTAGAGTAGTCAGGGGGTGCGTACCGATTGCCGGTGCCATGCCGCCTGCGTCTAGGAGGAAAGGGAGGAAGGTGAGGACCGATGAGGATGGAAGTGGAGCTCAGTCGGGTGAAGGGAGTGAGGTGAGTGGCCTGTTGTCGTCGTCTGGTAGGCGGTTACGGCACACAGAGTCGGAGGTGTCATCGACTGAAATAGACAATGACGTGGTGGTCAAAAGGCAGAAGCCGAGTTCGCCTGTGATGGATAAGCCCGCTGTTACCGAAAAGTCTGGCGCTGCCATGGTGGTGGAGAGCGGCCTGTTGCCCGGAAGTGTGGATGTCCCAGTGGTGGAGTCCAACACTAGGGAAAGTAGGTCCAGGAGAAGGTCGTCGGATGAGGGAAACAAGTATGTGGCGAAGATGAAGGCCATTACAGGTGACGTAAACCGTGTGGTGTTGGTGGACGGGTCCAATGTCGGGTTGGCGAGGGCTGTCATTGAACAGGCCGGAAGGTACGAGGCACTTGTGATGGGGCTGATCGCCGAAAATGAGCGTCTGAGAGGTAGGCTTGATGTCTATGAGAACGATAGGGTTGGTAGAGGGCCATTGGCTGGACCAATGATGCCTCCCCCCGCACCGCGGTCTTGTAGTCGTCCTGCTGTCCCGGTAGTGCCGGTGTCGGTGCCGAAACCTGTGGAGACGTGGTCAGTCGTGGTGAAAGGCAAGGGCGTTGCTACGTCAAAGGAGGTAGTGGAGAAGGTGGTGGACCAGGTTGGCCCCACCTTGGGTGTGCGCGTGCACGAGGTGCGCCCTACGCGCGATGGTGGTGCGGTTATCCGTACACCGTCCGTGGCGGAGCGCACTAAGATAGTGCAAAATACCAAATTTGCAGAGGTGGGACTGGAGGTGTCGGTAAACGACAAACTCGGTCCGAGAGTTGTGGTGCAAAGGGTGCACGCGGAGATTTCTCCGGACACCCTGATGGAGGAGCTCTATGAGCTAAATTTGAAGGACGTAATGTCGCCTGAATCCTACAGGAAGAGTGTACGGATGGTCAGTGCTCCCTGGCGTCCTACGGATACGGGGCAGGTGAATGTAGTGCTAGAGTGCACCACGAAGGTCGCGGAGAGATTGGAGGCCAGAGGCGTTTACGCCAAATGGTTCCGCTTCCTAGTGCGTATGCAGGATGCTGTCCCGGCTTGCCACAGGTGCCTGGGATTCGACCATCGAGTACGTGAATGTAGGATGAGGGAGGACGTGTGTCGTAGGTGCGGTCACGCGGGGCATTTGGCACATATGTGTCCAAATAATCTGCGCTGCCGCAATTGTGAGTTGAAGGGATGGCCGGCAGAGCATCTTATGATGTCACCTGGGTGTCCAGTGTATGCTGGTTTGATGGCTAGGGCGAACTCACGACATTAACATGGCTGTTACAACAATTATTCAATATAATTGTGGTCGCAGCTATGTTGCAATGTGTGAGTTCGGGCAGGCCATGAGGAGTAGAGGAGTGTCCCTGGCACTGCTCCAAGAGCCCTTTTATAAGGATACTCTTGGGGTGGTCCAGGGCCTGCCTGGAGGAATGAGATGTTTCACCGATATCGGTGGAAATGCTGCGGTGGTGGTAGACGACATTGACTTGGACTGTACGTTAGTGGATGCTAGCCAGTGGGGTGTGTGTATTTCTGTGGAAGGCAGTTTCGGACGGATGCTGCTGGCTAGCATCTACTGTCGTTTTAGTTGCCCATTGGACCCGTATATCGAGTATATGGATTCGGTGCTACTCCGCGCGAGTAGCTTCCCGCTAATCCTAGGCTTAGACGCAAACGCATGTTCTCGTATGTGGTTCAGTAAGATGAGTAGGCATGCGCCTGGTCATCAGAACCATATACGAGGAATCATGCTCAGCGAATGGTTGGCTGCAAGGAGGGTCGCGGTGATAAATGAACCTACCGATTTATATACTTTCGATGGTCCAATGGGTGCTAGTGACATTGACGTGACGATTGTGAACGAGACGGCTATGACGAACTTTGACTTTGACTGGACGGTACGCGATGACTGGGGTGTAAGTGACCATAATATTATTGATATTATGGTCACCCACCAACGACGGACGACGGAGAGTGTGCCAGTGCGTAAGTGGAGACTCCACAACGCAAACTGGCAGTTTTACGCTGAGATGCTCAGAGGAGCATCTTTTGAATGCCCAATTGTTGAGTTTAGGGCTCTGACGGTGGACGAAATGATACGGCTTATAGACCGTTGGATGTGATCGGTGAACGACGCAGTGCTAGGGCCATGCCGTAAGGCTACGCCTGGCGGGGTCAAGTGGTGGACCCCTGAGCTGAATTCGATGCGGAGGAACGTCAGGCGCCTCAGGAAGCGTTTCCAGAGGGCAAGGCGTTCCAATGCTGAGGATTTAGCTCAGCGTAGAGCAGTTTATTTGGCGGCCCTTAGGGCGTATAAGTCGGCCATCGTCAGAGTCAAGGAGGAGGAGTGGAGGCAGTTCGTGCACGACCACAGGAATGACCCCTGGGGTAAAGTGTATCAAATCTGCCGAGGCAAGCGGAAGAGGACGGAGATCTCATCCCTGAAGGTCGGAGATGACACTTTGACGTCGTGGAAGGAGTGTACTGAGGCGCTGCTGGATGTGTTCTTTCCAGGGGTGGATCCTACTGATCGCCCTCCTCCAGATGGGGAGGTGGTTAGTGCTCCGCCCCTGGAGGAACACGAATTGGCGGCCAGTATACTCCGGGTCAAGTGTCGGAGATCTCCGGGCCTTGACGGCATGCCTGGGGAGATGGTGCGAGCCATGTGGAAGGCGATACCACAGTATCTTAGCACGTTGTTTAGCAGGTGTGTCAGTGAAGGATACTTCCCGGAGTCATGGAGGAGTGCGCGTGTTGTGGTCCTGCTTAAGTCCCCCGATAAGGTGCGGAGTAACCCCCGCTCTTATCGGGGCATCAGTTTGCTCCCCGTGTTGGGGAAAGTCCTGGAGAGAATAATGGTGAATCGGCTTAAGGAGGACACCAACTGGCAGCCTTCTGACTTCCAGTTTGGTTTCAGGGAAGGAAGAAGTGTGGAGGATGCGTGGCTCCACGTTCGTAGCTGTGTTGCTGACACACCTGCTAAATACGTGTTAGGCATATTTGTAGATTTTCGCGGCGCTTTTGACCACCTGTCATGGGGCAGTGTGTTGCGTAGGCTGCGTGAAATTGGCTGCAGAGAGCTGAGCCTTTGGGCCAGCTACTTTAGCAGAAGGAGAGTGTGTGTGGTTGGAGGTAGCGACACAGTCTGGCGTTCTGCCACCCGGGGATGTCCGCAGGGGTCCATCTGTGGTCCATTTATATGGAACCTCATGATGGACTCCCTGTTGGGGATTCTTTGCGGTGGATACAGGCTGTGTGCGTACGCGGATGATCTCCTTATCCTCATCGAAGGACAGTCTCGTGCTGATCTGGAGAGAAGGGGTGAGGAGGTCATGTGTGTAGTGAGTGAGTGGGGTAGGAGCGTTGGTGTGGATTTGGCTCTGGACAAGACCATGACAATGTTGCTTAAGGGCAAATTGTCTTTGTCTCGCCCCCCAGTGATTAGGTGTCGTGACGTCAGCGTTCGTTACGTGACTGAGGTGAAGTACCTCGGTGTTATGGTCGGTGAACGGCTGAACTTTTTGCAGCATATGCCTTACGTCAAGGGGAAGCTTACGGCGGTGGTCGGCATGGTGAGGCGCATCCTCAGGAGTGAGTGGGGCCTTAGCAGGAGTGCTGTCCGTACCATATACGGTGGTTTGTTCGTTGCTTGCGCGACGTATGGAGCACCGGTATGGTGCGGTACAGCCAGGTCTGTGGTCGGCAGGGAGAAACTTCTCTCTTGCCAGAGGATTGCGATGCTCGCGTGTATGCCGGTCTGCCGTACCGTCTCGACGGACGCTCTGCAGGTTTTGTTGGGCGTGCCTCCCCTTGACTTGGAGGTCGTGAGGCGTACTGTGCTGTACAAAGTTCGGAAGAGGTTGCCGTTGGAGGAAGGCGAGTGGCTGTCTGCTGCTGATGTAGCAGATGGTGACGTGGCACGGATTAAGTTGCTCCTTGCGGAGCAGCTTACATCCGTGTGGCAGAGAAGATGGACTGACAGTGACAAAGGTAGGGTGACGTACGCTTTTATTCAGGACGTGACTTTTGTACGGGACAGACCAGACTTTGGCTTCGGCTTGAGTCTGGGATATTTACTGACGGGACATGGCTCTCTTAATGCTTTCTTGCATAAGAGATGCCTGACGGAGACTGCTGACTGCGACTGTGGGAATGGACCGGAGGACTGGCGACATGTACTGACGGACTGTCATTTCTATGACGACATTAGAGACTTGGACGCTATGGGGGTTACATATACTGGGACGGACTTGGACGTTAGTAGGACGTTGACAGATAGACTTACGATGGACAGAATTAGTGTGTTTGCTCGTGTTGCGTTTGGTAGAAGGAGGGAGCGGATGTGATGTGTGAATGGGTGAGTGTGTGTATGAATGTGTGTGTGAGTGTGTGTGGTAGATATGTGTGTGTGTTTGTAGTTAGTTTTGTTGTATGTTTGTGTTTGTTAGTAGTTAGATTTGTTGTATGTTTGTGTTGTGGGGTCACCAGTCCCCGAACCGTTTGGGGTTCAACTGGTAGTAGTTTCGGCTACGAGGTCTGACCAGAGACCTAATTCTGGTACCACGGGAGTCAGGAGCCCATGGAACTTCGGTTCCATCCTGACTGTGGTGTGGCCCTTCGGGGAGACACGTGGTGGCTGTGGTTTGTACCCAAATCGCGGGGAGAGTTTCGGCTCGATGTGGAGTTGCATTGCAACCGGGTGCCGTGACCCATAGAACGGAAGGAGTTTTAGATAGGCTCCGCTCCTAACCAAGGGGGGGCACCATGTCCAAATACATGGTGCCTAAATTGGTACTCACATGCTTGCATGTGGGGGCGTTGGTAGACGCATTATATCCACCCAGTGTTTGGAGCACTGTGGGTTTACGCCGTCAAGGCAGGTACCCGCATTTCTGCAAACGCAAATCTGTCCCTATCTACTATCTAGCGAAACCACAGCCAAGGGAACGGGCTTGGAATAATTAGTGGGGAAAGAAGACCCTGTTGAGCTTGACTCTAATCTGGCAGTGTAAGGAGACATAAGAGGTGTAGAATAAGTGGGAGATATTGATCCTTGTGTTCTTTATCGACAATGAAATACCACTACTCTTATTGTTTCCTTACTTACTTGATTAAGTGGAACGTGTATCTTTTCTTAGCCATTATACGGATATATTTATATATCTTATGGTATTGGGTTTTGATGCAAGCTTCTTGATCAAAGTACTATGAGTTTGTTATATAATCGTAAACAAACTTTAACGAGATGATGGCATTTCGGTGTTATTGTCAATATTTGAAGTTTGGTATAACTCCTAATACTGAGGTATGATCCAATTCAAGGACATTTCCAGGTAGGGAGTTTGACTGGGGCGGTACATCTCTCAAATAATAACGGAGGTGTCCCAAGGCCAGCTCAGTGCGGACAGAAACCACACATAGAGCAAAAGGGCAAATGCTGACTTGATCTCGGTGTTCAGTACACACAGGGACAGCAAAAGCTCGGCCTATCGATCCTTTTGGTTTAAGGAGTTTTTAACAAGAGGTGTCAGAAAAGTTACCACAGGGATAACTGGCTTGTGGCGGCCAAGCGTTCATAGCGACGTCGCTTTTTGATCCTTCGATGTCGGCTCTTCCTATCATTGTGAAGCAAAATTCACCAAGCGTTGGATTGTTCACCCATGCAAGGGAACGTGAGCTGGGTTTAGACCGTCGTGAGACAGGTTAGTTTTACCCTTCTAATGACAAAACGTTGTTGCGACAGCATTCCTGCGTAGTACGAGAGGAACCGCAGGTACGGACCAATGGCACAATACTTGTTCGAGCGAACAGTGGTATGACGCTACGTCCGTTGGATTATGCCTGAACGCCTCTAAGGTCGTATCCGAGCTGGACTGCAATGATAATTTTGGGGTAATTGCATTGTATGGCCATTAAACCATTTAAAGTTTATTTCTGATAAACGACAATGGATGTGATGCCAATGATATTTGTAACATAGCAAATGCAGGAGGATTCTATCACCTGTATGTCCGTTAGTTGCTTATAAAAACATTATTTAATACAATGACAATGCCTAGAATCAATTGTAAACGACTTTTATGACAGGCAAGGTGTTGTAAGTGGTAGAGCAGCTGCCATACTGCGATCCACTGAAGCTCATCCTTAGCTTGACGATTCGATATTCATGAATATACAAAACACACAAATTTCATTATAAGTGTAAAAACTTAAATGATTGTTTTGTATATTTTATGCATAAATATCGTTTCATATATAAATATTTATAAAACATTACTACTATGTTACATACAGCGATTTGATGAATATTGCAAGAAACATGTAAAAGTGGCTCTTAATATGCATTATATGAAATAGTATATAGTAGCTAGTAGTGTTTTAATCTAAAAGAAATAACTTGATAGTATAAATTCAAATATCTGACCGTACCTGTTGGTTTGTCCCATTATAAGGACACTAGCTTCTTAAGTGGACAAATTGCGTCTAGGTCTGTGATGCCCTTAGATGTCCTGGGCTGCACGCGCGCTGCAATGAAAGTAGAAAGTGTAAAAACTTAAATGAATTGTTTTGTATATTTTATGCATAAATATATAAGCCTTATCTCAAAAAATCAAAAAAAAAAATGAAAGTAATTTTTTTTCATCAAAAATAAGCTAGAAACGCGGAAAAATCTTTTTTTTACAAAATCTTTACACGATGCCATTTTTAGCTGCCATTTTTAACAATTCTCTTTTGAAATTGCAGCGCAAATCTTCGTGACTTTACACGTTGCCATCTCATGATATTAGTGCTTGCCATTTTTTCTGACATTTCTCTTTAGTGAGTGTTCTTGTATGTGTTGGTCATTTTTGTAAGCGGTCAAATTTTGTTCTACATAATTCTAATAAAATGTCTGGTCCATATTTTCTTTATTATTTTTAATTAATTTTTTTGTTTAACTTTATTTTTTTTAACTTCTGTTAAATTATTTCAACACACGAAAAAGTAGAATGAAAGAAACAGTAACATCAAATGTCAAAATCATAACAAATGCGGAAAGAGCACAAAGAGAATGCAATAAAATTGCATGAAACCCAGTGCGGTGGCACTTCATGCCATTTTTTCCTCCATTCTTGCTTCTCTACACCCCTTATCAACAAACGCAAATTGCATGGTTAAAAAATGGCATCGTGTAAAGGCTGTGTAACTCATATTGAAAATAATTTCATTGATTTTGTTCATATATTAGAAAGAAAAAAATGCATCCCAAAAAAAAAATTTTTTTTTCAAAAATGCCGACGGCAAAACACAAAAATTGAAATTTTTATCACATTATGTGGGTAATATGGTAAAAGCGTCTAAATTTTTTTTCATTCCATTAGTTATTAATTAAATTCATTACATCATCACATATAAAAAAGAAAAGGAAAATTTTTTATGCCCAATTTTATCATTTCCTCATAAATTTTTTTTTCAGTCATTTTACAAGTAAATTTATTCCAAAATGTGAAAATAAATTAATTATGAATATATATTTTTCTTTTTCAGCCCACTCTTGTGAAAAAATAAATGGAATGGCCCACCCTTGTGAAAAAATAAAAATTTTAGTACTAGAACCGTTTGTATGGGATCTTTAAAGTCAAAAAACAACATATAAGAGGTACAAAAATGTTATTTTTTTAATGCAATATTATAGTCTATATTAATATTTATGTACTTGGAA